>VMDO01026482.1:0-26616 GCA_007922755.1 Pedetes capensis | reverse complement strand
AGAGAGAGATTGTTCCATACAGAAAAACAGAGTGAAGTGAGTACCTGACTTTCTTGTGGACCCGAAAGATAGGGGTTTTTGCACACATTAAGATGACAGTGAAGGATTAGAAAGAGAATCTAGCACAGGTAGCTATACTTGCATGAAGTAAAATAGAATTTAGGTCAAAATTTATCACAAGAACAAAAATATTATATAATGATGAAATAGTTGTTTTATCAAAGGTATATAAATATTGCTCATACATCTCATATATATGTTCAAAATGAAACAAAGATATATAAAACAAACATTAACATAAATGAAGGGAAAATAGCAATATAATAAAATGAACACTTAGAAGAAGGATCTAGGTAGAAACCTAGTCCTATAAAGTTAGTAACTGGTATCATATTAAAGCTTTTTGGCATGAGCAGCCTTGGAGTAACATCCTCATATTTTCCAACAAATATTAGGGTAAGGAATCTCAAATTTTCTACTTTGTTAAAGAATGTAGTTAAGGCTCATTCTGTTGCAAGCTGTAGATATCTCAACTGAAACCGCCTTAAGAAGACAAATAAAATCAAAAAGTAAATGGTAGAATTTATCAGAACAGATGGTATTAAGGAGTCCATCAAAGTTTTCAAACTTAAGATTCAATCTACTTCTTTGTTCTTCATCGAGTATCTTTTTTGGTTTTCTGTTTGCAGACTTTTCCATTTCTGTTCATAACACACTTGAAAAGCCAAATAATCCCTGTGGCTACAACACCATCCAAACCTTGTAGACATGCACAGTATTCATGAGAGGACCAATTAATGACAGTGAACATGTTTGCCCAATATGCTTCCCCTCTAAGATGAAATCAGCACAGAGAACAAAATGACATTAAACTTCCTAATGAAGAGCATCAGGGAATCAAGTTGGTAAAGAAAAGAATGTGGCAGTAAGGCATTGCTGGCAATAGATTATGTTGTTATTCATAATTTTTAAAAATGTTATTTTAAGAACAAGTGGACAAATATATCTTATTTTGCTTGGTTTGCTTAGTTTTCAGTTTCCTGGAGTATGTTTCATCTAGGATGAATCATAGGAATCTAGGATGACCTAAGAAAATGAAAGATGAATAGTGAAAATGCAGCTTATTTCACGGAACATAGTTTTGTTGTTGCTGTTGTTGTTGTTAGGTGCCATTAAGTCAGTGTCTGACTCATCCTGACCCTACATAAAACAGGCAAAACAGTATTGTTAGTGTTTCTCTGCTATTCATAGGACTTCCATTGACTGATTCTTTTTTGGGAGTGGGTTTCTGGGTCCTTTCCCCAGGCTTGCAGCACCTGGTGTTCCAAGGCAGTCTCCCATGGAAGTATTAACCAGGCCTGACCCTGCTTAGCTTCCAAGATCTGATGGGATCAGGCACCACAGTAGTACAACCACGGGGGAACACAGTTATAAAATGTGTAAAATCACACATTTCACTAATTGGTGTAAACATTCCATCCGACCAAGAGAGTATTTTAATTACTTGGATAATCAACTTGTACTTAAAGCCAGGTTTAGGACTTCTTGGGCTTATGTAACCAGTATAAGGAAGTTACATAACACAATCCACTGGGTACCTCCATTAGAATTACAATGCAATGTAAGGTTAAAAAACCTAGTAAATCATAAATAAATAGAAATGTAGTATCCAGAAATTCTACTTAATGAATATGAATGGTTTAGGAAAGAAGGGATTGAATCATTCCCTCATTAATTCTGTCCAAGAGTATAAGATTACAAAATTTAACATATCAGTTGGGCAAAGGAGCTGAAAATACATAATAGAATAATAATGAAGTTATTCTCCCATCCTCAGTTAACCCCTACTGACTCATGAGAGTAACCAGGAATGACAGGGAAGTTTGAAGCCACAATTTAGAAATACAGATGAGAATAACAGAAAGGCCAAATGCAGTATAAAAAGAGTGCTCTAACAACTATTCCAGCTTAACATCAGAACAGGGTAATTCAGACAATAATGGTCTTCCCAGAACTGGAAGGAATGAATAAAGAACCTTTGTATTCATCAAGTAACTCTAATGGAAACACTGAGTATATTACTACCCTATAGAATCCCCACAAACCTGTGAAGTGGTTAATATTACCTGCATTTAGATGAGGAAAACAAGCTTAGAAAGTCTCACCAGACCTGAAACCTGAGGAGTACAGCTAATATGTAAAGCCAGATCTGTGTGACTGCAAAGACTATAATAAGTAGAGATGGGTAAGCACCTGTGAAAAAACACTATCGGGGGAACTCTTTCCACCATTTATGATTAGTAGACTATATGGTTACTAAAGTCTTTTCAAGGTATGAAATATTATGACTTGGTAATGGGCAGAGGTTTAAATTTAATTTTTCAAAGGCTATCCTATTTCACCTCCAGAATTAGTCAATAATACCACGGGTATTACATATAGAATATATACTGAATATAATATCACCAGTCTTATATATGAAATGTAATATTGCCTATATTGCATATCATATGTGTGTGTTTATATATTGATATCACCAGGGCTCTGTTGCCCTAATGTGAACATCTTTGATGGGGAGTAAGCATTCTTCCAAGGGAACTTTCACTGTAAAAGCCAACTGAGCTTTACTTCCCTGGCATCATATATGACAACCTTGTCTTCTTCATGTGTGGTGACCCCTCAGCTGGAAGAAGGGTGAGAATCACTTGTCTGAGAATCAGCAGGGGGAAAAATATCCAACCACACTAATTAGGGATTTAAACTCATCCTTCTTGGAGTGGTTGTCAAGTTTCCAAGAAAGCTGGTGGTCAGGTTGTACCAAAAAGTTATTTGTTGTTTACTAGATCTCATTTAAAAAGAGACACTTATCATATTTAAAATTATATCATAAATAATGGTTCAAAATGATGTGCATTTGCATATGCATGTATAAAGTTACTTTTCTCACAAGCCACTGAAATTGTATTACTTTTTGTGTTAGATTTTGGAATTTTATTGAAGCTTTTTTTTTTCTTTCTCTGAAAGCATTTACTTGAAGTCAAAGCATGCTTTGTGTAACACATTGTGTGGGATTAAATTCCTGACAAAGCATTTGGGTGAAATCCTGAATGCTGTGATGAACTGTGAATACAGGGAGATGGAAGAAGCAAAAAAGGCAACATAAAGAAAGTGAGTTAGAAAACATGGTAAGTGTTTTAATAATAGTTTTGTCAGTTGCTCAAAAATTTAAATCATAAACCATTCTTTATTTTTCTTCTTGGACTATTTTCTCAACTTAGGCAAATAGAGTTGAAGGTATGGAGAAACAAAGTGATAAAAATGGATTAAACAAATAATGTTCAAGTAGTTTCATTTGGTTAAAAGACATGGGGCAAAAAAGTTCACCAAAACTGGAAGAGGGAGTCTCAGGGACAAAAATGAGTGAAGAAGGAGGGCAAGGATGATTCATACAGAAAAGAACGTTCCTAAACACATGAAATAAGGTAACCTATTTTCTCACTGGGCTGGGATTTAGCTCAGCTGGTAGAGCACTGTGCTGCACTCTCTGAGGTCCCGTGTTCGATTCCCAGCACCGCAAAAATGGGAGAAAGGCCTGGCAATCCACTCCCAAGGCAATCCTGAAACAGTCAGCCATTGAAAACCCTGTGAGGGTCACTATGAGTCAGACACGACTTGACGGCACCTAACAACAACAACAATTTTCTCAATAGCTTTGATATGTTCATTTCAACTTATGATGTAAACTTTGCTCATTTTTCAATTGCCTTTGCAAGTAGTTAGGGTCAAAGGACATTCAATCTCCTAATGATGGTTCATGTTCTGTGTAAATATATTAGAAATGGATGCATTGGTGTACCCATCTTCCAGACATATGCGTACCCACCTCTCTTTTTCTCCTACACGTAGAATCCCAAGTTTCTTTTGCGAAGGAACAGTCCTATCCTGGGCTGAGTCAGAACATCTGCATCCTGATCTCATGGCCCTTGGAAGACAAGCAGAAAATAAAATTGTTCTGAATTCCCAATGTCTTCCCTAATAGCCATTTTATAAAAGAATAATAGTCTCTTTGGGGAGTGGAAAAATTATTGAAATGATTACATTCAACCTTGGGGTAAAAGTGCACTGCTGAGCCATTGAGCCATCTGAGAAAGAGGAGCAGGCTCACAGACAATTCAGGGCCCCGATATTTGTGCTCGAAATGGAGTGACAGAAAAAATCAGTCACAGACAGACTGAAACTTCTGGTACTAAGAAAAATATTTATCTTGGCAAATTAGCAAATTTTAGTCAAGTCACTTGAACAAGTCTATTTGGAAAACATGAAAAACTGGATTACAAAACTTTAGCAGACTCATCTTACACGCAAACAAGAAAACATCTGCTTACCAGAAATCCTGCCATGTAGCCTCAAGTTTAGAAAACATGCCTACACAGTTATTTTTCAATCAGAAGAAAAATAGCAAATTATGGTAGTAAGTAGATAAGTTAAATATCGTTTCATTAGTTTGATCAAAATCCACATGTTCCACAGTTTTCTTTTGCAGTGTCCAGCCAGTGACATTTTGGGAGAGAAGCTCTGTGATACAAGAAGACTAGGGACATATGCTTACTGTTAGATTTTTTCTTCATTAACATTTCCTTTCAAATGCAGTACTTATAGCCATTCCATTGAAAAATAATGAATTTTACCATGGGAATTGTTATCTATTTCCCTTTAGGTTGCTAACTCCATTCTTTTGTACTGATTTTAAGAACTTAAAACTTGGTAGAAAAGTTGCATGCTGCTGCAATGCTGAAAGCTATGCTACCAGTATTTCAGATACCAGCAGGGCCACCAATGATGGGCAGGTTTCACCGAACTTCCAGATTAAGGCAAACTAGGGAGAAGGACCCACTCTCAAAAGGGAGAAGGACTACTCTCAAAAAAAAAAAAAGCCATTGAAAAAGCTATGAATATATGAGGAGCACTGTCAGATATAGTGCCAGACAATGAGCCTCCTAGGCTGGAAGGCATTCAAAACAAAACTGAGGAAGAGTTGCCTCCTCAAAGTAGATTGGATCTTAATGATAGGAATGGAGTAAAATCCCAAGGACCTCCATTTGCTGATGTGGCATGAATCAAAATGAAATGAAACACAGTAGTTGCAACAATGGGGTCAAACATAAAAAGATCATGTTCATGGCTCAGTGTTGAGTGATGTTTTGCTCTGTTTTGTGTATGGTAGCTATGAGTTAGACTTGACTCCATGACACCTAACAATAACAATAAGAAAAGTTGTAAGAGCAGCACAAAAAATACATACTACTCAATTTCTCTCTCTCTGTTTCTGTAGCTTTGTCTCTGTCTGTCTCTTACTTAAAGACACACACACACACACACACACACACACAAATACATTCACACACACAGTGGATCTTTTAAAATACAGCCACCAATTATCTGACATTGATCCTCATAAGATATGGAGTCTCTTACTCTAAGTGGGATTGTTAGGAGCAGAGAATGTAGAATTGATAAGAAAATATCCTAAGTTTGTATTGTGGCATCCTAAATTGGGTCGTCAGAAGCCCTGATACTTGCGATGACTTCCTCATGTGTTAACTTGGCCAGGCTGAACTTGAACTATCTGTCCTGGAATTTACTGTCCTGTAAATTTCTATTCACTGTGGCCCACAAAGGTGAGTGGAGGAATATCTGGAGTAGGGAAGAAAGGCAGAAGCAGTGCTGTAGTAGCAGCAAGGCCATTGCTCCTTTGCTGATTCACTCCATGAGCGTGATGCAGCATCTTAAGTTTGCAACTTTTCTACATTCCCCCAGATCTTTCTTCATCTTCTTTGACTCCTAGGCCAAGTGTGTGTGTGTTTGTGTGTGTGTGTGTGTGTGTGTGTGTTCATTGCCATAACAAAAGTCCCACTTTCTTCAGTATACATTTGTCACTAAGGTCAAAGCCAGAAGCAGCAAAAAATAACATGGATTCCAACTTACTCCTGACTTCTCCAACTCACATCCATGTTTCCTTCCTAACTTCCTGTTCTGTGGACTTCAAACTCCAGTATTAGATGAAAAGACAACAGCTTTATGCAGACTGAATAACTCACTCCTCCAATTGTGCAAGGTCAAATACTGGTTACTACATTATGCAATTATATACCAGGGTACCAAAAAAAGTATACACATTTTAAGAGATGTGATCTGTGTTTTACATTTCAAAGTTGAATTGAATTATGGCAGCAATGTATAGTATGATGTTCTGGAGTATCTATCATCACATAGGGCTGGGATTTAACTCAGTTGGTAGAGCACCGCTCTGCATTCTCTGAGGTCCCAAGTTCGATTCCCAGCTCCGCAAAAATGGGAGAAGGACATGGCAATCCACTCCCAAGGCAATCCTGAAACAATCTGCCATCGAAAACCCTATGAGGGTCACTATGAGTCAGACACGACTCGACGACACCTAACCACAACAACATCATCACATAATAACAAGCATATGATGTATTCTTAAAACAACAAAAGAGAAAGATTTTGTCCCAAGATCTATATACATTTTTGGCACTCTCTGTTAAAAACAAAAAACAAAAAACAAAAACAAAACAAAACAAAACAACAAACAAAAAATATATATACACACACACACATACACACATACATACACACACGTATTATGTATGTATATATGTGTGTGCATATATATGTGTGTGTATATGTATGTACATATACATATATACACACTATTTGTAAAATATATGCTATATTATTACATACATGTGTGTATTTTCATCTCTCTTTCTTACTCTTCCTTGATTGAAGCAGAACAAAATCAAGTACTAGAGGATTCTATAGGAACAGAATCATGAGGATAAATCTCTTCATAACTAGTTCTGACTTTTCTGGTATTGATATTCTAATTTGATTAAATTTAAACATAGTTTTGACCATGTTTCCAGTGGTAAAGGGAGGATTGCTCTGTGGTATGCAATGGCAAATATTTATCAAAAATATCATTTGTGTGTACTTGTAATCAAGCACTTATGGAAGAAATGGCTTTGGACAACTAACTAGTTGCTATATCAGAATGATGTACAGCCATACCACCCTGGTGTCAGATCTTGTCTGATCTCGGAAGCTAAGCAGGGTTGGCCTGGTTAGTATGTAGATAGGAGACCACCTGGGAATACCAGGTGCTGTAGGCTTGGGAGAAGGACCTGGCATCCCACTCCTGAAAGAATCAGCAGTAGAAAACCCTATGAATAGCAGAGAAGTGCTGACAATAGTGTCAGGCATGACACAGTGTCGCGTAACATTTCATTCTGTTGTACATAGGGTCACTATGGTTCAGACCTAACTAGATGGCACTTAACAACAACACATAAGAATGATTGTCAAAATTAGTAGTATAATGGTGTTAGTTGCTTTTATTAGTTTTCTAGGGCTGCCATAACAAAGTCCCATAATCTGGGTACAATAGGAATTAAATATGCTCTGTATAACTCCTATGATCCTAGTAGATAGAACTAGGATCAGTGCATACAAGTTAGAAGATGATGTTTGGCCCAGAATCATTGTTGGGGCTCAGAAAATGACACCCCAAGATACTGTGTTTTGACATTCTAAGTAGTCTGAAGGACATTGGAAAGGCCTCAGAATTAGCTCTTTCTGACCTTCACCTGACTTCTTTCTCCTGCTTTTCTCTTACTCCAGAGAAGAAACTAGAATTCCTCTTCCCTAAGTCAGGTTAGAGGAATTAGAACATATCTACCCCAAAGCTAGCCATGAATCCTAGAAATATTATTCCAAAATCCCCCATATTTCAGTGTAAAAGCAGGCCATAAAGAAATTCTCTGATCTACCTTGTTTGACAGTAGGTCATAAGACTTTCCTCCCTGAAGATGTTCTGCCTAGGTCCAGGAGAAAGTAAAGCCATATAGAAAGGCTCTGAAGAATCTGTTCAGAGAGACCCTGCTAAGCTTCTCTACCCAGTCTGTTCTCCTTAAGTAATACCCTTTTGGTCCAATCACATTGCAGCATGGCTTTTGATTCTTCATCTCACTAATCTAAGTGTAAAAATTCACAATGTTTCCTGGTTCTTTGGGTCTTCATTTATACCATATAAAACTTTAATTAAAGAAATGTACTATGATTTTCTCTTGTCAACGTATCCTTTCTTATAGGAATGTTGGCTATAACACTTATGATGGATGAGCAAAGGTCTCAACCATTTCTACTTTTACATCATGGAAAACACTTTAATACTCATAGAAATGCAAGGGCAAAGTAGTCTGTCTTCAAGCAAAATGAGTCTTCACACCTAAGATCTCCACACTTGAGCTGAACAAATAGTTAATCGATATGTCCAAGCATATCAGATTATTATGATCTTTAATTTCCCTATCATTGACTCTGCAGCTATAAATCAATGAGACAAAAAGTGTATGTTTTTATCTTATAAATCACCTGCTATACCACAAAAATGGGTATATAAAGAACACTTTGAGATTAATAATTTAAATATATTACTTCATTGTTCACACAATATGCTCACAAATGTGATATAATAATTATACTGTATCAGAGATATTGTATAGGTATCATTTTGCACATATATGTGATCAAAACTACCATATATGCAAAAAATGGAAATGGTTCAAAATAGAAGATCCCTCAATCCTATTTGCTTTTACCATAAACACTATTGTATGTACTGGTTATCTATTATCATTGTATTCTGGAGTAAAAATCTACCTCCAAATTTGATAGCTTAAAATAGATAACAATTTATTGTTCTAACCAATGGGCTTTCTAAAGGACTGATGAACTAGCCAGGCTTAGCTACTCTCAAGTGAGATTGCTTAAGTGTCTATGGCCAGGTGACAGATTGGCCAAAAATGGGCTTTCTGGGATAATTGGAAACATTAGGCTTTGTCCACATGTTTTGTACTATAGCAAACTACATCATACTTTTCCTCAGATCTTGGCGGAATCTCAAGAGACCAAGTACAGACAAGCAGGACTTCCTGAGGTCTAGGCTTGGAGCTGGTACACCATGACTTCCATGAAATTCTTCAGGCTAAAGCAAGTCATGTGGACAGTGGAAGAAATGAGAGACGTGAACACTTTGAATGTAGAAAAGAAGGAAAACAGGAATACACTATAGTGGAGTAAGACATTGATTCCTGTTTTCCTACTTTTAATGTTTTGGCAGTCCTATTAAGTATATGGCAAGAATTGAACTGACATTACTTATTACTAAAATAAGAAGTACAAGGGATTTATTTTTGAGTGTTCGCTCTCATTATTTTACTTTTACATGGTTATGCTTTTGTTTTATTGGAAAATTCAGCAGGAGAACTTTATGACTTTTCATTTTCTGTGTAACAAATTATCCCAAATTTAGGAGATTAAAAGAACACACATTTTATCTCATAGTTTCTATGGCTCATGAATCTGGACAAAGTCTAATTGCATCCACTGCTTAAGGACTTGCAGGGTGGAAGTGAAAGGATCATCTGGGTTTGGAGTTGCGTCCGAGGTTCAGGATAGTCTTCCAACCTCATGTAGTCACTGCCAAATGTAATTGCCTTGTAATTGTGTAACTCAGTGGATTTTGTCTTCAAGACCAGCAGAAGAAAGTATCTTTGACTTCCATACCCAAGATGAAAGTGTTTTCTTGATTAGGCCCGCCAGGATTATCTCTGTTTGATTATCTCTGTTGATTAAGACCATAATTTCATTTGCAGAACTCCTTCACTTTTATCACATTACATGATGTAATTGTGGTAGTGGCATCCATCATATTCACAAGTCCCTGCCACTATTAAGAAAAAAGGATACACAGGGTAAATACAACAGGGAACTACATTCTGGGAGGCCATCCCAGAATTCTGGATACATCAAGGACCATTTCAACCTTCTTTAAAAACTGATCACATTTTCACTGATACAATGCTTTCTGCCTATATGGCACAGAAAAAAGTTGACAAAGGTTTCAAAAACTTCTTCATAGAAGCTTCCAATAATGACTGGCTATGTGACCTGATGACATTAAAATCCATGTCTTTTCCCAGTAAATATTACTAGAACTCTAAGCTTAAACTTTAACTGTTGTTAAATTTAAGTGTGTTAGCAATGTTGTCAAACCTATCTAATTTTCAAAACTAATAAAATGACACAGAACAAATTAATACATCTATGCTTGGGTGACCACAACTGAGAACTATAAAAGACATCTCACATATCTGAGTTTTTAAAGGAGATATCTACAGCAAAAGATGCCACTCAGGGTGGCTAGGGGAACAAGAAAGAAAGGTGAAGATAGTCCAGTGTGAGATGTGATAACCAAGAATAAATACATTCTAAGTGAAAGGAGAGATTTCAGTTTTTACTTTCTTTTTTCTTTTTCTTATAGTATTGTCTAAATTTTATTAAAATATATATTGAAATAGCACAGTGAAAATATATGTATTTTTATAGAAAAAAGTAGGAATTTTAATTAATATATAAAAATCACATGTAAATATAGGTTATATTTTCATGTTTTTCTTTTCTCCTATTTTTCCCATGTATTCATATAGTTGCATCATATATTTTGAGATTTTCCTCTCTCCCTTTCCCCTCCTACATTGATTCCCCGCCCCATTCCCCTTCCCAGACCTCTGGTCCCGCCCACTAATCTCCTCCCTCATTCTTTCTACTGTGTTTATATTTTCCCTTCTTAGATAAGTGTTACTGCTTTTCAACTGCAGGCAGGGTTATAGTGAGGTGAAGGACAGTTTGTACAGTTGTCCAGGCCAGCAATGTGGAGTAGTGTCTGAGCAGACTGGTCCATATGAAAGCAAAGTCTGGTCCACCTTCCTTATAGCACCCAAATTATTCTCTTACGGGGGTGTTTATACCTTTAAAAATGCCAGGCAAACGGGTCAAGTGTGTTTCTGCATTTCTATGCGGACATACATGTGTGTGTTTATGTGTGTGTGTTCCCATATACATTTATGGATTTGTATATGTGTGTGTGTTTGCATATTTATACATGTGAATGTGTATCTGTGTGTGCATGGGTGTATGTGTTTGCAGATTTGCATGTGTCTTCTGTATTGTATGTTTGCATATGTGTGCTTTTAACTTGCCAAGTGCAATACCTCTAGACCTCCAATGTTCGTTTTGATTAAACCACACAAAAGTAGATAGCATTATTAGTAATATTGACATGTATCAAACACAACTCAGCACAAAGTATTCAAAAAGAGAAATAACACCAAAAATTGAATGCTGAAAGAGACATGTCTGGGAAAACACACTTTTCCTTAAATTCCAGCTTTTGGTTTGTTGATATTTTCATGTAAGTACATTTTCCCACACACAGGGATTCCAAAATTGCCTGAGGCAAGATGCTAGGCAGTTGAGCGACTTAAGATTTAGAGAGGTCAAAACTTGCAGACAGAAAATCTTGTGGCCCACAGTGCTATTTCTTTGGTTTACCAAATATTCTAAGAAAATGGGATTATTTTATACTTAAAAAGTAAAACAGGGCATGTGATTTAAAACATCACAATCCCCATCACCCTCTCTCACATTACAGCTAGGAGACATGGCGTCATTTATTTAAGTTCCTTTCTGTGGCAGAAATACTCCCTAGCTTGATATACTTGCCTTATGGAGCTGAAAGAATGGGTAGACAGATTTAAGGTTAACTTATTTTTTATTTGCAGTAATCATGAAAATAGAATTATATAGATGACACATTAAAGAGCATAAACATCATATACATCTTATGTAGGTAATAAGGAACAGTGTATAATTAGCTTCAGTTTGCCATTCTTTTCTTCCTGTGATTAAAATGAGATGCTCACAAATTTTGCTTGATGGCAGAGAGTTTGCAAGTATAGTGCAAAGAAGTGCTTCCTTTTCCTCCTATCTGATCTTCCATCCAAATATTTTAATCTTTCTGACTATGACTTCAATTTTTGATTCTACTAAAGAACCAATACTGACATATCACTGAAGCATCTGATCCCGTCAGATCTCAGAAGCTAAGTAGGGTCAGGACTAATTAGTACTTGGATGGGAGACCGCATGGGAACACCAGGTGCTGTAGGCTTGGGAAAAGGACCTAGCAACCCACTCCCAAAAATCAATCTGCCATTGAAAAACTGATGAACAGCAGAGAAGCACTGACAATAGTGTTTCACCTGTTGTACATAGGGTCACTATGAGTCCAATACTGAGTCCATGGCACCTAACACCACCACCACCACTTAGGGTTGCTATGAGTCTGACGCCTAACAACAACAAAGACCCAAAGCAATTTTTATACTTAAGATGGACAAAAGTAGTACATAATAATTTTTAACCCATTCAATCTGCCATGGTAAATTAGGTCTTTGTCAACTCTCTGATTATTTACAAAGGGCTAGGGCCTTACCTTTCTGTTCTAAGGGATCTGGTGTCAGGAGTGTGCTGTGGTCTGGCTCCATCAGACCCTTTCACAAAGGTTTTAGCTACCTTCCTGGGAAAGGATTCAGAGCAGAAGGTTTGGTTTCCTTCCCTTGTGGCTACTTTATCCAAGCCTTTTCTCTTCCTGTTTTGGTTCTCTTCCCTTCCCCAACTCCTAGTTCCAACTTTTCTTTTCTTTTTTCTTTTCTTCTGTTAATTTGCATACAGTATGAGCTTCATTATGAGATAATCATACAGTTGAATCATGTATTTTACATTTTTTCTCTCCCTCATTACATCCCATGTTGCTTTTACACTCCTTTTGCTATTCACCTTCCCCTATAGATATATCTCCTTTTACTTTCCCAGTTTACATACACATATATACAGATATATATTTGATTTTCACTTTAGGATAAATCTAACTTCTGCATATGAATGAGAACACACTGTGGTATTTGTCTTTCTAGCACTGACTTATTTCACTCAAAATGATTATCTCCCGTTCCATCAATTTTCCTGCAAATGACATGATTTCATTCTTCTTTATGGCTGAATAGTATTCCATTATGTACATATGACACATTGTTTAGAATATATTCATCTGTTGATGGACATTTTGGCTGATTCCATATCCTTGCAAGTGTGACAGTGCTGCAATGAAAATGGAAGTACAGTTGTCTCTATGGTATAATTAGTTGAATTCCATCTTTTCCAGTTATTCCCAACCAGAATGGCTCCAAATAGAATAGCATGGCCAAGGGTCAGAGTAAATGTTTGTGTATTGTAGTGCCACAAAAGGGTTAAAGAGGTGCTGGTGAATGAAAACATCCATGATAACCCAAGTTCTGCAAAAAAAAAAAAAAAAAAAAAAAAATGAAAGGAAGGAATTTTAATTTGTTTGGCAGCTCTAATTTTACCTGTGAATTAGTGGGCCACTTTGTAGTTATACTCATTCATTCTTTTAAAGCATCTTACATATGCATGATTTGTCCATTTTTTAGCTCTGCCCTAATTTCACAGAATTCTCTCTCTCTCTCTGGATTTTCCTTCATTTTGAAGATTCCCTCAGTGTGAAACCCACCTTTCTGTCCATCTAGTTTCTGCCTTGTTAACTTTTATTCTCAACCAGCCTATATAGATGTCTTTTTTCCTTTTTAAGTAAAACTAGTAAACACATCTCTATAGCATTACTGACTGGATACTACTTAGTCATAGATTATGTATTTATTTTCATTAGGTATAAGCTTTTTGACTTTCTCTAAATGATGCCTTTTCCTGCTTCTTAAGCACATGATACATTTCTTGGGTGACAAAAAAAAAAAATTAGTAGTCTCTTCAGTTTCTGAGTACTCTATTCCTAAAACACTGTCATTTTATAGAATTTTTCTGTTTGATATAAGTTTGAATTTGGATGGTAATTAACCTCCACATCAACTTTTGCCCAAGCCAGTCTTCTTTCCATAATGTGAATTCCATTGGTATTTGTGTTGGAGAAAAACCCAAGCAGGGTATGCGTGTGTTTGTGTAGGCCAAACACATGTGGGTGGGGTAATAAAAACAAAACCTCAGCATAGCATACCTTAAGAAAAAGGTGGATTAAGAGAGATAATGTGTAGTATAAATTAAAAGTGACCTCAGATGGAAATTTTGTGGATGTTATAAAAACATAGAAACAGTCCATTTGTCAGCAGAGGGATTGCTATAATGATGACCTGTCATTCTTCTCATCTTAAACTGATATCTTCCAATCATTCTGGTATACAACTCACATGTGTAACATTCTTTTTTTATTTACTATGGAACCACAAGTTTCAAAATGGGAATGGTGTTAAACATCGTCTTTACAAGTTTTATAACACTGACACATCAAATTGCCAAATATCTTGAGACCAGTTCCACAACATTTCAGATTAGTGATACAATTGTTAAAAGGGAATTATTCACATTATCATTGATTTATATCATTTACATTTACTTCTGTGTATAAGAACACAGAGGTAGATACAAAATTCTACAGGAAGTAATGCGGAACAGCAGAAATAGGACATGCTTTAAGACCATGCAGCTCTGGTCTGGAAAGCTATTTCTGGTTACTATAGTTGCATAATCCCAACTAGTTACTTAAGAGTCCAGATGTCAATTTTTTAAACTATAAAATAATATAACAATATCTATTTTTTAACAGTTGTTAGTATCCAGGATAACAGAGCCCTTCAGCTATTAAAAGTCATTGAAAGTCTACTTTTTTGGAAAATTTCATATTATCAATGTATCAATCCTATTTAAACCACCATAAAACACACTTGAATAGAATTGTATGTTTAAGAGTTTGATACATAGGGAATCCTCTCTAGTGTCTTAAATCTTCACAGTAGTAGCATGTCCATTTTGATATAAAAGCAGAGTTCTTCTACATGAGCTCGGGCCATTTCTTACCCTTCACTAAACAACAGAGAGACCTTCAAGCTGCCTTGTCTTAACTCATTTTTGCTCCTCAACAAGATTTCCAGATTGCCATACCCACCTTGGCCAGACCCTAGGAATTTCTTCAACCCATTTTATGTGTAAGATGTGACTGACCACGACCTCCAGAAAAATCTATCTTCCCACTGTTTTGTCATCTTGCTGGATTCTACAGAATTTACCGGCATCCAAAGATGGTGTTCTGAGCATTAAATGCAGAAATGTTGTTACTGCCTTCAGTTCCAAATCATTATTGAATAACTACTCATAGTTTTTACATCATACTAATCATCATCACTTTCATCTTTTTTTTTCTTTTTTTCAGTGCTGGAGGTTGAACCCAGGGCCCCACGTTTGCATGCTTTGCAAGTGCTGTACCACTGAGCTGCACCCTCATCACATATTTTTACTTTTTGAGACAGGGTCTCGCTAAATTACACAGACTGCCTCTGGGCTCAAACTTGAGATCCTCCTGCCTCTGCCTCCCATGTTGCTGGGATTATAGGCATGCAGCACCACACCTGGCTCATCACCTTCATCTTCAATTTGCATTTTACTATTGGATATTAATAGTACAAAATATTAAGTTTCTTATGCCATTTTCATATGCGAATATGGTGTATTTTAATCATATTTTATTGGCTTTTCTCTTTTCTGATCTATAATAATAGACTCCTACATATCAGCTCTTGGTCTTTTAGTCTTTGTTCAACATGATTCCCCTTAGAAAAATCACCACCTCTCCTAAGTTTACATCAATGCTAGTTCCAATTACTCACTAAGGTTTTTGTTTTATATTTGTATCTACTTCCCAGGTATTTACTCAAATGTAATATCTCATTGTCATCACAAAGTGTGTGCACACTGACCTAGTTTCCCTTCCAGATTTTTCCATTTGTGTATTCCTTTACGACACCTCAGTAATCTAGTTGTCTTCAACTCTCCTTCTTCTTCCAAAAGACACTTAGACTCTGTTTTTCTTGAACTTTTCCTTCGATCTTTTTTGTGCACATTCTTCTTATCCAGAGAGTTGCATTGACTTATAAATAAATCTATAATTTCCTTATAACTGCATATAACATCATTCTGCTACTACACTCTGCTCCAATGCTACACAAATATTGCTGTAGCAGTGATTTTGAATTTTTTTGTGTGTGTGCATTTCAAAGTTTACAAAGCCCCCTTAATGCCATCTGCATTACACTTATTGTTATTGTTGTTAAGTACCTTCAAGTTAGGTCCCACTCATAGAGACCTTCACGGGGTTTTCAATGGCTGATTGTTTCTTGGGATTGCTTTGGGTGTGGACTGCCACATCTTTCTCCCACTTTTGCTGTTCTGGGGATTGAACCTCAGGCCTCAGAGATTGTGGAGCAGCAGTCTTCCAACTGAGTTAAACCCCAGCCCAGCATTACAGTTAGCCTCTCTATATATTTTATACATTGTTGTTGTTAGGGGCCACTGAGTTGTGTCCAACTCATAGCAATCCTTATAGGGTTTTCAGTGGCTGATTGTTTTGGGTGTGATTGCCTTGGGAGTAGATTGCCATGTCCTTCTCCCATTTTTGCTGTGCTTGGAATTGAATTGAGGACCTCAGAGACTGCAGAGCAGCGCTCTACCAACTGAGCTGAATCCCAGCCCCATTTTTTATGTTAGCAAGGTCTAAAACTGTTTTTCTACCCCAAATTTCTTTCCATAATGACATTGTATGAATGCTCAATCTACCCCCCAAAAACTGGGGGCCCAAGTTTACCACCCCAATGACCAGGGTAGATTGATTTGAGAACACTGTGTCATGCTTTGACATGTTCCTACTTAGAAATTCTTCCATGTACCTTCTTGGCTTATCTATTCTTTGTGTTTTCATTTGAGACTTGGCTAAAGTTTCTTTATGTAGTTTTTCCTTGATAGCATGGCTAACTTTGCCTGCTTTCTAATTATCTATCATTTTATCTGTGACACAGGACCATTATATGCTATTTCCATTATAGCATCCTCTGGGTTAAATGCCTTTTATGCAATGCATTTCTGTGAGTCAGGTGCTGTGGCTCACCCCTGTAATCCTAGCTACTTGGGAAGCTGAAGGAGGAGGTTAGTGGGTTCAAGGTCAAAGGGAGCCTGCACAGCTTAGACATATCCTGTCTCAAAATTAAAAAATATGCAAAGGGTGGGGATGCAACTCAGTGACAGGAAACTTGCTTACATTGAGGCCTCAGGTTCAGCCTCAGTACTATAAGAAAATAATTGATAACAATAAAAATTAAATGTACTTTTTATCACCCCCAGTATTACCATTGATCCATTTCTCTGTAAATCTCTGTCAAAATCAGGCAAAATTCAGGTTCTTTCCATTTTTTTGAGGAGCTTTCACCTCTGTGTTGCTCATATATAGTTTTACTCTTCCTCTAATCCATCCTAAACACTATTGCCTAATTTATCTTTTTTATCATATTATAAAGTTGTTGCTGTTGTTGTTGTTGTTAAGTGTTGTTAAATTGGTGTCTGACTCATAGCAACCCTATGTACAACAGATGAAACATTATTGTCAGTGCTTTTCTGACAATTCATAAGGTTTTCAACAGCTGATTGTTTTTTGGGAATGGGTTGCTAGGTCCTTCTCCCAAGCCTATAGCACATTATGTTCCCAGGCATTCTCCCATCCAAGTACCAATGAGATCAGACCCTGTCTAGCTTCTGAGATATTACTGGATTCAATGCCACAGTTGCTTGGCTGCAGGGGTATTATAATATAATATAATATTATGTCACTGTTTTCTAAACTTATCTTTTATAACATTCCCATTTATAGTGATCCCTTACCTGTTTGGTAAATATTCATTTTGATTGTGAACTCTAGATCTGTCTTTCTTGTCCTGCAAATGTTTAAAACAAACTTCCCAGCACATATCTACTTCCTGAAATTTCTATTCTTGAAAGTTGTGTGCCAGCAGACTTTTTAAGATTTTGTTTTATCCTTTGATAGCCTCCATTTTGGGGTCTTCCATTGTTCTTTAGTTAGACTTTTTGGTTAGACACTTAAACGCTTCAGTATGGTTTTTAATAAAATTGCATCATAAATATGCCATTGTTTGCTGTAATATCCCATCTCAGATTTTCCTGAGTGTTGTTGCAATGATGATTATAGCAAATTAGACCTTTGTGATTCTTATTTCCCATTTTGACTGGTGTCATAGCTGTTTGATAATCTCCTTTTTGCATCCTACTTGGTCATAACAACCCCCTATCTCCATGGAAGATGGAAGTGTACTGCTCAAATTATAAGACCTAAATGATAATTTTCATGCAAATTAATGAGTTTTAAATATTGAATTGACACGTAACACTGTATATGTTTGAGGAAAGAATGATTTTTTAAATACTCTAGTCAGTCACAACTTTACAGTTTTATCACTGGAAAACATATGATAGATCAGCTCACTTGTGGCTACTTACAATAAAACAATCTCTTTGAAAGTATTAGTTGAGGACAAGTCACTGTTTAAGTGTTAAGAGCATAAGGAGAATCATGACAGATTTCCTGCTGTTGGAGAATTCAACAGAGTGAAGGAGACATACATGGTTTGTCATATGATGTCAAAATATATATTTTAAAAGTAAAGTACAAATAAAGGTTGTAGACACCCAGGCTCCAGCTGCTAAGCAATCTTCTCTTTCTTTCCACATCATACAGTAAAGATCAAAGTGTTTCTTGAGAGAAACAGAGAGAGAGAGAGAGAGAGAGAGAGAGAGAGAGAGAGAGAGAGAGAGAAAGACGTCATAGAAAAGGCAGACAACAGTGGGTGAGATTGCCATGAGTGCAGTCTTGAAGGATGAGATCTCTCTCGTAACTACTATGCCTTAGCTATGGGTGGCCAAATTATTTTTAAGAATTCTCCAAATACTAATTTCATATTTTCTTTTTGCTAACACAAATTTTCTCTGCTCTGTTAGGCTTCATCCTCTGCACATTATGAAGAAATATCATACTTTTAACTTTCTACATATTGATTAGATTTGTTTTCTTTTGCAACATACAATAAGCCTTCATTTTCATATTCCACTCATGAGTTCCTTTGTCAGCTTCTGAAATCTAAAGCATCCATAATTATAAGCTTACTTTGTGGCTTCATCAGCAAGGATGGCATTTTTCAAGGGGAAAAAACTGCTTGGATAAATATCAAACCTAGAATTCAAACTCTAAATTATAGACTGTCTACAAATCACCACAGACTTGTTTTTTCCTCTTTCCAACTAACACCTTTCATTAGGGCATTTCTTTTTTTCTCTCTGAACTTGAAGTAGGTAAAGGTGAATGTATGAAACCATGGGGTCTCTAGAGTGTGTATATTCCATAGGACTGGTCTATCACATATTCCCAAAGAACCTATGAGATCTCATTTAACTCTGGGAATGGGAAAGTAGGTACTAATGGGAAACTTTGAGAGAAGGGACTCAGAAGCCCATTGTCTTATATTTCAAACTAGACTATGCTTCTTGCCAACTACATTATTTTGTGAAAAATAATTAGCATTTCTGTATTACATGCAATATGCCTATCTAATAGACTTTTAAAGTCGATTGAGTTAAAACCACCTGTATCTTGTCTGTTAATAATTATTTAATATATTTAAATTGCTTTTATTGTGTTCACATTTCAAGTTCATGTTTACTAGACAATATTTGTCTTCATGTGAGGTGCCATCAAGTCGGTATCCGACTCATCGTGGCCCTCTGTATAACAGGGGAAACACTATTGTCAGTGCTTCTCTGCTGTGCATAGGGTTTTCAATGGCAGATTGATTTTGGGGAGGGGGTTGCCAGGTCCTCCCCCGAAGCCTACAGCTTCTGGTGTTCCCAGGCAGTCTCCCATCCAGGTACTAACCAGGCCCGATCCTGCTTAGCTTCTTAGATCTGACAGGATATGGCTGCAGGCTAGTCTTCATGAGTACATAGATATTCAAAGCGACAAGTAGTGTTTCTGTTTATGTAAGCATATATTAATTGTATAAAATCCTGGGTTTCATTATGACATTTCCACACATGAATAGGGGCTGGGATTTAGCTCAGTTGGTAGAGTGCTGCGCTGCAGTCTCTGAGGTCCCGATTTCAATTCCCAGCACCACAAAAATGGGAGAAGGGCCTGGCAATCCACTCCCAAGGCAATCCCGAAACAGCCATTGAAAACCCTATAAGGGTCGCTATGAATCAGACTGGACTCGATGGCATCTAGCAACAACAACAACAACACATGAATAGAATGTACTTTCATTATATTTACCTCCTCTTTCTTTCTTTCTCTTTCTTTCTTTCTTTCTTTCTTTCTTTCTTTCTTTCCTTCTTTCTTTCTTCTTTCTTTCTTTCTTTCATACTAACATTTGAACCTGGAGCCTCACATATGCTCTGCAAGTGTTCCACCACTGAGCTGCACCCCAGCCCATTTTCTACTTTATTTATTTATTTGTTTATTTACTTATTTTTCATTGAGACTGGGTCTTACTAAGTGACACAGGCTGGCTCTGGCCTCATGCTCACAATCTTTCTGTCTCTGGCCCTGAGTCACTGGGATTACAGGCATATACCACCGTGGTCTGACTCGTGTTACCTTTTCTCTCTCCCCTTCTCTTTACCCCTTTACCCTTTCCACATGCCTAATACTAATAGTCTTCCTTTTTCTTTCAAATCCTTTTTAAAATTTCCCCTAAATTTTACCTATGAGAGAAAGCAGATGACACATGTCTTTGTGAAGCTGGTTTATCTTCACATAGTATGGGATTTTCTTACTTCTTCCTGAAAATTTAATTGACAAACATAGAACAATGACTATTCCTTAGTTTGCAGAGTAAAATTAATTTATTCTTACCTTTCACAGACTATCTTATGGCTCATTTCCTTTCATTCTATCAGTAAAATATTAACTTCAACTCAAAGTTCATTAACTTATTTATATCAGTAACTACTATTATATATACAGAACCCTGTATTTACTGCCCCCCTTCTTTCTCTCTCTTACTAAATTGAGCGAATTGCCTAAAAGGGTGTAGGTTGTCTTCTTGGCATGGTTCATGTACATCATAATAAACTTTGATGGAATAAATTTAGAAGCAAAAAGGAAATTACCCTTAGCCTTGTGTAGCAAAGAAGAAATCATGGTTGCACCAGTTAGAAGCCCTGTGACTTAAAATAGATAATTTGCTAAAGGGTTAAAAATAAAGTGTTGTTTTCCTTGGGTAGATCAGAAAACGTATATTTCAAAATACTGACTTTCTGCCATCATATAAAATTAGACGCACATGAAAAATCTACATTATACTTGGAATAATCTAATTTGTGAACATATAAAGGGATATTTAAAATTTTTCTTTTCTGTTACTGCACCACCAAAACTCACCAAAGCATACCTATCTTATTTCTCCAAGAAAAATATTTTCATCATGAAAAGTTGAACAAAAATTCTGTAGCATGGCAGAATGTTCATGTAATGTGCCAATCCCATCCCTGTTTTGTAAGCTCAGATGTTTGAAGTGTGGTAAGAATGTTAAACCACAACTCATAAAATGAAAGCGCTAACGGAAAATCTCACTTGTATTTCTGACATAAGCCAACTGTTTATACTTACATTTTTTAATTCATAAGTCATGACCTGGCATCACATAATTCTGTGCATTACACATAGTTTCACTGGAAAAATGCAAAACATTTTACCTCTTGGACCTTATTCAGAATTAAAAACAAAGCCTAATATGTAGACTTTAATTGGAAATCGAATACAAACGTTCCATATTTAACCCATTGCAAAAGTAACTGTATACTCACTATTCTTAGGAAGGATAACAAAAGGCATTTAGTGTACCTACACCTAATCTGCTGTTAAATAATAGTAAGGCTATTATGTGTACAGAAAAATTAAAGCTGAAAGATCATATATCAGTGCATCAATAATCCTTGCTCTAAGATAAAAGACCATTGGGCTTCACATCATAGTTTATACTTTCTGTATTTTAAAAAAGGTTTTACCTTGGACATATACTGCTTTAGAAATTAGAGTAAGAGAGAAGCAAGATCACTCCTTTTAAACTTTGTCTCATATCATTTTGGGTTATGAGCAAGACACCCAGAGATAGAAGATTAACGTTTGAGAGTGCTATGAACTCATTTAAATCATGTGGAACATCAATTTAACAACAGAGAGCTTTCAGTCAATTTGGAGATGCTTGATGACAAAATCTCTAAAAAGGACTGATGAAAATGTATTTAAATTTAAAGAACTGAAATGCATTTACTCTCAGCTTCCTTTAGTGACACATATACTCTTCAATCACATTTTAAGGAAACTGATCAAAAGTTCCTAGTTTACAATTCAATTCCTTTCTTATCACAACACATTATGGTAGTAAACAACTTCTTAATTTTCTTCAATTATTATTTCTGCTGTCACCTCTTCTAGCTGTTGCTACAATATCATGAAACAGAAATGGTGGATATGAATTTCCTGTTCTTGTGTTAGCAGGTAAACTCAAATAGTTCTGCTCTTTGATTTCTCTGTTCTGAGAGTAGAGGAAAGAGACAAATAACAAGTGTAAACCGAAACAAGATGTGTCTTAAGACCTAGGGCAAAACTGACACACTTGCAATGGCTAAAGTGAAGAAAGGAGGGATTAGGAGAAGGGAGCAAATTGTGGTGAACAATAATCTAATCAACTAGTCCTGCATCTACCACCATCATAGGTGCTAGAAACACAAAATGAGGTGAGATCGTATGGTAAGTTCTGTAGATTAAAGATGAATGAAAATTGTTGTGGACACAGACAGTGTCCTTGCTTTCTTTAAGAGACTTGGAAAAGTATGGTCTAGAGAAATGTATGCATTTACATAAAGAACATTTGGATGAGAGTATTATATCAGTATATCAGAGGGCTCAACTCATATAAAATATAGAAATACAGACTGACAGAAAACTCCATTGGATGGATGACAAAAACATGGACAGTGAATTGAGGGTCTACAGCCATACCACCTTGGCATTCCATCCCACCTAAACTTGGAAGGTTAGCAGAGTCAGACTGATTAGTCCTTGTATAGAAGATCCCCTGGGAATAATGGGTGCTATAGGCTTGGGAGAAGGACCCAGGAGCCCACTCATGAAACAATCATTCATCAAAAACCCTACCAGTAACAGAGAAGCACTGACATAGTGCTGAGCATGGCACAGTATCAGGGAGTGTTTTGTTCTCTTGTTCATAGGGTCTCTTTGAGTCACACTAGAGTTGATAGCACCTAACAGCAACAACAGTGAATTGAGAACATATTGCAAGGAAAGAATTAACTGGGCTGAGACTAGGGATATAGGATTAGAATAAAATTGGCAAAAGACCTTTATTATAATGTTAAAACATTTGGAATTTATTATGTGGGTTATAAGAGGTGCATGAGTTACCTTATACAGTTTACTTGTCGTAAAATATAGTGGCTGAAAACAGCACACATTTGACAGTATAGAAAACTAATAAAATATCCAGTGGCTTAAAACAGCATCATATTTGGTTAATTGTTCTATGGATCAGCATTGGGGTCTGGGTTCAGGGAGGTCCTTCTTGTCTCCAGGGGTTCTTCATTCTTCTGCAGTATGAGTGGGTCAGCAAGAGTGGCTTGACTTTGTGTTGCTTGCAGAGGGAGATCCCCCAGGAACAGATGAGGTTGTGCAAGGACTCTTGAGGTCTGGTTTTGAAATGAGCACATTAACAGCTTTGTGCTGCACTCCACTGGTGAAATACACATCACAAGATCAGACCAGAGGCAATCAACTCTAGTTCTTGAGGGCATCAGCTTCAGAGTCACATTACATTAGGAATGAAAATGTAAGAGAGGAAAGATTGTGTCTATTTTTGGTATGCACTGGAAGAGAATTTTGAATACTTTATGGGTGCAGTGGACATAAGCTATGCAGTTGATTTAGGGCGTATGATTTTGAATCTCATCATTCAGCTTCTAGGTAATCAAATCCTGAAAGAAATAAAACACAAGAAACAAAGGAACTGGAAATATTAGAGAACTTCTAAAAGTAGTAATGGGGTAATAGAAAATATCTCTTCCTAGGCGCTCCTGAAAACCTATTCTTCTTGCTGCTTCTATTGGTCAAATAGAAATTACTCCTAGCTAAACAAACAAACAAAAGTTAACATCAAGTCTCACATGCCAGTAATATGATGTAACAAATACTAATTTCAATTAAAAGTTATTTTCTTTAAGATTATAAAGAAAATCCCTGAAAATGTTAAGAAAAGCATGTACTGCTTATACAAAAGCCATATTTAGTATGAATGAGATAGCATCCTAATTTGGGAGCAATATCATAGATTGGATCAGAATTGGTAGAGAAGAAAATTTGTTTTGAGACATTAGTCAAAACATAAATCCACTTTTGAGTATTAGAATTGTTTAGTGTTGTTTTCTGGAAAGGAAGGAACTCAGGAATAAGAAAAATCACCATCACCAACTGAAACAGGGAAGAGCAGAGTCAGCAAGGCAGTAAGGCTAAGTTTAATTCTCTGAGAGTCATGGGCTTGCTAATAAGAGTACAAAAATGACATGGATAAAGACAAAGGAACACAAGAATTTCAGCCTATGGCATAATTTGGCTTTCTTCTCAGATACTTTTAAAGTTTTCAGTGACTGTTATTTGCTTTAAAGAGGATTCTAAGAGACTTAGGCAATGCCCATGTTGTTTTTGTTAGGTGCTGCTGAGTTGAGTCCTATTCATAGTGACCTTCATAGAGTTTTCAATGGCTGATTGTCAGGATTGCTTCAGGAGTGGATTGCCATGGCCTTCTCCTGGGGCAATGCCCATAGATAGGTTATTTTGCTTGGTTGGTTTGAGTTTTCTCTTTCTATGTTTCTCTATATAATTGTATGTAAAACTTCCATGTGGTGGGTGATAGTATATGTTGATAACATTATTCTTCACTTAATACAACCATGGTACAGAAGACATTGAATCCCCGTTAGTCCCACGGAAAAGTGTTCTTCCTCCATGCATCTATTAACATGATGTATAAAACAAGAAAAATATGAATACAGAATACATAAACTATCAAGAGAATCTGATGAGGCACACCTTCCCACACAGGGGGAAAGTCAGTCAATTCACACTGTACTTCTGACCTCACATGCAAGCCAACCAGCCCCTTTCCCACAGCTGTGTCAGGGATTTTAGATATTCTTCTTGCAGTTTTGTTATTTTGAGACCTGCTTCTCACCTTTAAGCAAACATTTCCACATCCTGCTCAATGGAGACACGCCTTTGAAGATAATAACTGGAAATCACAGTTATTGTGTGTCATCAGTCTTGGGGTCTGATACGTCAGCCACCTATTAAATTTCAGGATACTACAGCAAAAAGTATTATATTTGACTAAAGGCAATGATCATTGATAACTTTATGTGAATTTTTAAGTGAATATGAGTTACATAGATTGACTTGTTCTTTGTTGTATCTTTTAAATAATTTTGTTAATAATGACTACATAATTACTAAATTCAAAAGGCATCTCATTAATTTACATTTCAGCCAAAGAAGGCAGTAAAAACTGGTTTCTGAATACATGTCAGGCATAGCACTAGCTTTTAAATTCAATTCTTCATTTAAAAGAATTTCAATTTGTCCTCTCTCAAGTTTATAAAAAGTATGTCATAGCTACTAAAAGACAACAAATTAATTTGCCACGGATCTGTGCCCCAAAATATGCTTTTTCCTCTATGCCCTGTTTTCTTCTTTACTCTTGAAGATTAAAAGTTTTAACAAAATGCAAATATTCAACCAGGCGTAGTGGAGTACACCTATAATCCCAGAGGCTCGGGAGGCCAAGGCAGGAGGATCGCAAGTTCCAGACCAGAGGCAGTCTGTGTAACTTAGCAAGACCCTGTCTCAAAAAGGGAAAAAAAAAAAAAGAAAGAAAGAAAGAAAGAAAGAAAGAAAGAAAGAAAGAAAGAAAATGTTCCACCTATTTCTATAAATGGGACTTTAAAACGTTTTTATCTATTAACATCCATTTGATATCCATCCAATATTAATCTGTGCCCAATGTGTTGAAGGAATATTTCCCTCTTGCAGCAATCTAAACATTCTATTGGGTTAATTCTAGGAAAAGAAAATCAGGTATCCAGATTGTTTCTCCCATTAGTTTACTGTGCCATCTTGGGCACACAAATGATTTACTCAAGACTCCACTGGTTACCACTACAGAAAGGAATGCAATGAAACAAGTGTAATTCCTGCTTTAAATGCTATTTTTTAAAATTAATTTATTATTTTCTTGTAGTACTTGGGGGTTGAAGCCAGAGCCACACATATAGTTTGCAAGTGATCTACCACTAGGCTCCCCCTCCACAGCCCATTTTTTATGTTTTTTTTTTTTTTTTGAGACAGGGTCTTGCTAGTATATGAAGGCTGCCCCTGGCCTCAAACTCATGATCTTCCTGCCTGTACCTTCTGAGTTGCTGGGAGTACAAGTGGGCATCATGGCACCCAGGTAAAATACAATCTCAAGTACTTATACACACATGTACATACTTAGAAATTAGAAGTGACACCTGGTGGAGGCAGAGGGAGGAGGATAGCAAGTTCTAGAATAGAAGCAGTCTGTGTAATTTAGCAAGACCCTGTCTCAAAAAGTTAAAAAGAAAAAATGGGCTGGAGGTACAGATCAGTGGTATAGCACATGCAAA
>VMDO01026481.1:0-26644 GCA_007922755.1 Pedetes capensis | reverse complement strand
AAGAAGAAGAAGAAGAAGAAGAAGAAGAAGAAGAAGAAGAAGAAGAAGAAGAAGGAGAAGAGGAGGAGGAGGATAAGGAGGAGGAGGAGGAGGAGGAAGAAAAGGAGGAAGAGGAGAAGGAAGAGGAGATATTTTTAAAAGAGAATGGTGACCATGAAAAGTGTAAGAGGGACTAGAAAGGCTTTTAAGAGCATGAAAATAAAATGTTCTATTTTAATTTCTTTAAACTATTAAATGTAAATTTTCTACTCAATGCTCTCCTCATCTTCTGAAGACTATATCAACATGTCTGTGTGTACGTTTTAGAGCTATGATTGGTATATAAGTACAGGAGTGAGTAATTAGCAATGGGATCTGCATTTTCCATTTGGATCCCTGTGTACAGAATTGGAAAAATCGAAAGAGGCTACAGTTTGGGCCAGAAGTGGCCAAGTAAAATATATTGAACTTCATGCCTTGGGGGACTGGAGAAAGGTCTATCCAACCTGACTGAAGCTCCAAAGAGCTGGGTGGATGGGTCTCAGGTGCTGGCACATCATTGAAAGTTTAGCTTGGTGCTGAGGACTAAAGAAATGAAACAGAAAGTGAGTCATTATTTTTCACTTATCAAATGGAAGAAGAACATTTGAATGGTAACATCAAGTATGGACAAGAGTAAGGGACAGGAAGGAAAGAGCCCTGTCCTACTTGGCTGGTGACAGTGAAACCTGGCACAATCTTTGTGCAAGGAATTTGGCAATACGTGCTATAAGTCTTAAACATGGTGATGTGAATTAACTCAGGAGTTCTTTCTCTAGGAAAACAGTAACAGGAAGAGAGATTTATTGAAAATCTGTAGACACTGATATTGGTTACAGAATTCTTTATTAAAGTGAAAAAAGGATGGAAGCTAAATATTTAATAAGGAAAATTGATTAAAATATTTATTCCACAATGACATAATATTCTCCTTTGCTCTTCTCTCTCTTCCTTTACCTTTTCCAAGTCTTGTCTCTCTCTATATATTTATACATGTATCTATATCTATATCTATATCTATATGTGTGTGTGTGTATATATATATATATATCCACCCTCATAAATAATGTTTTATTGTGAAAAATATTAAACATATTTGGAAGTTAAAGGAGCTGGACCAACACATATTTTAAAAGAATACTTAATTGCTATGTAAAATGACAGGTTCTATTTTAGAATATATTTTTTCTGCTGTATTTAGTGATTCTCTCCAGGTGATGAGCTTATGGAAGGCTTTTGTTTTCCTTATCTTTTTTCTCACATTTGCCAAAATTTCAACAATGACCATGTATTATCATTTCATTCATTAATGAATTAAGGCAGTGAAGAATCAGACTTTTTTATGCACAGAAGAAGACTGAGACTGGCATTGTTGCTCTGACATTTTTTACAGCTTTTTAAAAATAATTCTTTAGGAGTTTTTGTCCTATTTCACCACCCACTTTTGATTTCTAGTTGGAGGAATGGACTGTAAAGATTACAAGAGAACTGAAGTTTGAGTCATTCAAGGTAGGCATGATCCAACTTCAAGCTTTTACTTGCAATGATATTTAAGGACAGTGCAATATCTTAACAAAGCATAAATACAAGAATAATGTATGTAAAATTCACTGTGGACATGTTTTCT
This sequence comes from Pedetes capensis, assembly GCA_007922755.1. NCBI lineage: Eukaryota > Metazoa > Chordata > Mammalia > Rodentia > Pedetidae > Pedetes > Pedetes capensis. The sequence continues at coordinate 24,999 of VMDO01026481.1, read as the reverse complement.
ATTCCAAACATAACATGTTTTGACTGTACTGTCAGACTGTATAGAAGAAAAAAACACATAGTTATAAAGTAATCTTTGTCTTTGTAATTTAAAAAAACCTGTTTCATGTTAGCCTGAGTTAACCCACAGTTAGAATCTCCAGCTACATAAGGAAACTCTGAAAAAAGGAGGAGAAGGGAGACAGAAAAAAAAAACAAAAATAAAAAGATAAAAATTCAGCTGCCTTGGAATTAAAGAGCAAAAAATAAAGGCAGAAACCAAAGGCCTTTGCCTCTTCTGACACAGTAAGCCTTTCCTCCAGCTATCAACTAATGTTTAAATAAAACTATTTGAAGGTGGTTGATCTCCATTCATCCTGCCTTCTCTCTAAAATGGTTTTTTCTTCTGGAATCTCATTAAGTCACATGAACAGCTGCAACCAAGTTGTTATGGCAACAGGATTTTTAAAAGTAAATTCATTTTGCTACAAGGTGTTATTAAGACCAAGTAAAGGTGCCCTCGAATAATACGGACTGCTCTCTGCTCTGCCTGAGCATTGAAGCTCCTATTGAGTTGTAAGAGCTGCAATGGGAAGAGAAACATCCTTGATTTATGGTCGCCTCTTAACAATTCTTATAGGAAATGCAATCATAAAGTATGCTGGTTTTATTGCAAATTTGTATACCCCACTTTTAATCCTCCATAAAATTATGGATTGAAGGAGTCACGTAGTTCAATGTCCCATTAGTTTCTGATGAACATACACAAACAAGAGAACTTATGGTGTAGACAATTCCCCTTGTGAGATGGCAATGTAGTCCTAGGGAGCATTACATTGTGGAAAATGTTGACCTTTTGATTTCAGAGAAAGGACTTTAAAAAAAAAAAACTCTTGGATATAAATTAACATTAACACTAAGCTATTGCCCAGAGAACAAATAATGCAGCATGCGGCTAATCAGTCGGGGAAAGTGGAGAAAAGTTCTGCGTTTCCCCTGCCCAAGTCTTTTCAAACTCCTTGGAATTCTAGATTCTTTAGCTTTGTGTTTTCCAAAGTGATGGGAGGTAGGGACTTCAGGGTTTGCTTATTGTTGTTTTGCTAATCCTAGAAAAGCCTTACATGGTCAAATGATCTTGGGCAAAAGTCCATAATGTAAGTTTCCCTCCCTTTTGAGAGTCACAGAACAATTTAGCAAATTAAAACTACTGCCAAATGCTGATGGAAAGAACAAATCTTAATTGTGTTTATCCCAGTATTTCACAGACGGTTTTTGCCATTGAATTTATTTTTAAATATTTCTTTAGTTTTTAGTAACACTTATAAACATCGAGTGGACATGTTTTGAGACATGCTCCTTAGATTAAAATTTGAGGATTAAAATAAGTGACAGGTAAATATGGCTGCCATAGCTGAGAAATGACTTTAAATTTGGACACGGTGGTGCACATCTGTAATCTCAGTGACTCAGAAGGTGGAGGATCTCATGTTGGAGGCTACAGATAGCCTGCAAAACTTAATGAAACTTTCACTCAAAATAAAAAATTAAAAATGGGCTGAGGGTGCAGGCAGTGGTAGAGTACTTATAAAGTATGTGCAAAGCCCTGTGTTCAACTCCCAAGTACTACATACACACAAAAAAAATTACTTCAAGTTTAGGAATACTTATTTCCTTTTAATTAGTTTCTAGTATTCATATAACCACTACCTCTTCTGTTCCTTCTTTAAAAAAAATATTTATTACGTGTCTAACACTCACCTAATAGCTTCACATGTTATTGTTGTTAGGTGCCGTCAAGTCAGATCTGAGTCATAGCAACCCTATGTGGAACAAAATGAAACAGTCTCCAACACTGTACTATGCCAGGCACTATTGTCAGTGCTTCTCTGCTATTCATAAGGTTTTCAATGGTTGATTGTTTCTTGAATGGATCGCCAGGTCCTTCTCCCTAGCCTACAGCACCTGACACTCCCAGGCGGTCTCCTATCCAAGGACTAACGAGGCCCGACCCTGCTTAGCTGTCAAGATCAGGTGGGATCAGACGCCAGGGTGTTATGGTTGCAGACAGCCTCACATGAGTCATATCATATTTAGGGGCACAAAATACATATGCTTGCTTACATGGATAGAATAAGCGTGCACACACACTTACGTGCCCACAAACGTAGTGCAGGAGAAAGGAAAGTGAAGGCACTCTCTATCCTAACGTTCACTTTCAAACACCATGTATCAGTATAAATAAAAATCCATCACTCCGCCGGGCATGGTGGCAACATGCTTACCATGCCAACACCTGGGAAGCTGAAGCAGGAGGCCAGCCTAGGCTACATAGGGAGACAGTGTCTCAAAAAAAATTATAAAGACACTAGAAGACAGATGTATATGGTACAGGCTGGAATTTCTGGGAGTGAAACTGATGTAAGAAAGTAAGCAATGTAATCCCAGAGACTCTGCAGCCTGCCCAACCTAGCAAGAACATGTCTCAAAGTAAAAATAAAAATAAAATAATAATAATAATAGTAGTAGTAGTAGTAGTAGTAGTAGTAGTAGTAGTAGTAGTAGTAAATGGGGCTGGGAATATGGCTTAGTGGTAGAGCACTTGTCCAGCATGAGTGAGACCCTGGCTCAGCACCTTAGTACTGCAGGAAGAAAGAAGAAAGCAAAAGAGAGAGAGAGAGAGAGAGAAGAAAGAAAAGAGGGAGAGAGAAAGGAAGGAAGGAAGGAAGGAAGGAAGGAAGGAAGGAAGGAAGGAAGGAAAGAAGAAAGGAAGGAAGGAGGGAAAGAAAAAAGAAAGAGAGAGAAACAGGTGAAGTTGGGATTGTCAGTCAGAGTCTTAAGTTGTTGCTGCTAGGTGCTGTTGAGTCCTGCCTGACTCAGAGCAACCCTCATCAGGTTTTCAATAGCTGATTGTTTCAGGATTGCTAGGGAGTGGATCACAACATCCTTCTCCCATTTTTCAGGGCTGGGAATCGAACTCAGGACCTCAGAGACTGCAGAGCAGTGCTCTACCAACTGAGCTAAGTCCCAGCCCAGAGTCTTGAGTGTTAGGTACCATCGAGTCCGTATCTGACTGATAGCGACCCTCTGTACAACAGGGGAAGCACTATTGTCAGTGCTTCTCTGCTGTTCATAAGGTTTTCAATGGCGGATTGATTTTTGGGAGTGGGTTGCTGGGTCCTTCTGCCAAGCCTACAGGACCTGTGTTCCCAGGTGGTCTCCCATCTAGGTACTAACCAGGCCCAACCCTGCTTAGCTTCCTAAATCTAACAGGATCGGATGCCACAGGGCTATGGCTGCAGGCTGAGTCTTGAGTAGAGGACTCAAATGAGGATGTCCAGCTCCCCCTTCCTGGGGAAGACTGCTAGAATGCACCAAGCGCTTGGCCCCCACCTGGGAGAAGCAGATAAACTTCACTGGTTTGTAAACTACTATAAACTACCATAGTGGCATCGCCAGCCAAAAGGACATAAAGTGCTCAGTGTGACATTTCACTCCTTTCATGGATAGCTGCTTCAAGATTTCTCATCTTTTTTCCTTAGACTCTGCCCTGTTCATCTGTCCTTGTGAAAATGTTTGTTCAGCATATTGTACATCTGAAAGAAATGCTAATTTGAAATGACTTGAAAAAGCACTGAACTACCACTAGAAAGAGTTATTTCCCACGAAGAGCTGCGCATGCTTAAAACAGATACATTAAAGTATATTCATTTTCCCCACATCCACAACTTTCAAGGCCATGGGGCGAAAATGGCAAAAACAGTGGTCTTTAAAAATTAAAACAAAAAGGAGCCAGGCGTGGTGGCTCATGCCTGTAATCCCAGCAACTAAGGAGGCGGAGGCAGGGGGATCGCAAGTTCGAGACTCGAGGCAGTCTACGTAACTTAGCGAGACCCTGTCTCAAAAAAAAAGTTAAAAAATGAGCTGGGGGTGCAGCTCAGTGGTCCAGCACTTGCAAAGCATGCAGGCGTGAGGCCCTGGGTTCAACCCCCAGTACTGCAAAAAAAAAAAAAAAAAAGAGAAAGAAAGAAAAGAGCTGGGTGTGGTGGCACACACTTGTCATCCCAGCACTCAGCACTCTGGAGGCTGAGGCAGGAGGACCATGAGTTTGGGCCCAGGTTGGACTTCATGACTACAGATACAGACCCCGTCTTAAAAAAAAAAAAAAAAAGTTCAAATGAGAGTGGGTTTCCAAGCAAGTCATCAAAACCTCATGTAGTAGCCTCCTGAATCTCTTAGGAAGAAGTGTCGAAAGCTCCTGTCCTCAGCAGGTGGATGAGTAGAGAAGCTGCTACCTCCAGCTATGAGGCCACAGTGTCCAAGAGCTGATACAAACAGCTTCAGCGGGCTCCACTGAGGAAATGTGCTGTTGTGAATGTAGGTTGTTGCTGCTAGGTGCCCTCGAGTCGTGTCTGACTCATAGTGACCTTCACAGGGTTTTCAATGGCTGATTGTTTTGGGATTGCCTCGGGAGTGGATTGCCAAGTCCTTCTCCCATTTTTGCTTTGCTGGGAATCAAACCCGAGACTTCAGAGACTGCAGAATGGTGCTCTACCAACTGAGCTAAATCCCTGCTCTGTGATTGCAGAAGGCAGCCCTGAAAGCAATGCAGCCGCTGGGCTTCTGGTCAGGGACTTGCTACATCGTGGGGAGATGCAGCAGAAACAAGCACAGCCAGCAGAAGCAAGGGGACAGGTCAGACATGATTCTTGAAACACAAGCAAATCCAGGCGGCTGCAAACCCAAATGTTGTGCTCAGCCTCAACAACACGTAGAATTAGAAAATCGGGAAGTGTTTTGATCTGCTGTACACAGGATCTCTATGAGTCGGACTAGACTCGTCGGCACCTAACAACACAACAAGTGTTTGGCAGTGGCGGGGCCTTGCTATGGATAAGGCACTCTGCCAGTGGGAAGAGGACATTTAGAAGTCATAGAAGAAAATGCCTACCTTACAGAAAGAGTCCAGATTAATTGGAAAGAAAACTGGACAACATAATATGGTGGGTGGCACAGTCAACAGATAATGTAAGAAGGCAGAGGGGAAAGCACTCCGTGAAAGTAGTGCTCGTCTCCGCCGTCCCTTTTAGCTGTGTTTGTTGCTATGTCTTTTAGGGAAATGTTGTTATGTTCCTAGACTCCAATCCTCAGTACATTTGTAGCAATACACTTGCGGCAAACAGAGAAAACGTATTATAAGTCTGTAGGGGAGACCTCTCCGTTCTTTGGTTTGCCATTGTCTAACAAAATAAAGTTATAGAATTTAAGTGGACGAGAATGCATTGTATTCCTACCTGATAGAGGAAGGGGACAAATAAGGAAAGATGCCTCTACTTTGAAGCATTAGTAACCTGGAACACGGTGTATAAGAAGGGTCTGCCAGCGAGCTCACACCAAAGGAGACACATAAGAAAAGGCTTCGGGTGGCACAAACTGGGTTTCCTGGGAGAACGTGGGGGTGTCTGGGTGGAGGAGTTGTTCTTCCAATTTTCCGTGGGAAGAGACGTGCAGATGTGGCCAGAGACTGTAAGACCAGGGGTGCTCAGTGCTGGGGAGAACAGCATCACTCAGGCTGTATCAGCTGATGGAACCACATCATAGGAAACCTCTAAGGCCACCTGGGAATTAGTCTGCTTTTAGAAGGCAAAAAGGACTAATAGAACATTTTTGAGCCAGAAGGGACAAGATCAGTTGCTTCTAAGCCAAAAATGTTTATAGCGTAGCCCAAGCTATCTGGGTCAATCACAGTACTGATTGCTGGAGTCAGAGAAGCAAGGAAATGTTAGGGTCATGGAGGCAACAGGTGTCTGGACCCCAGTGGGGACAAAAGAACCAGCTCTTCCCTCTTTGATTGTCTCTTGAAAAAACCGGACTGCTGTTGCCACATCCTGAACTCTTTAATGTTTCTTCTACACCACTGCTTGGGTTAGACGTTATATCGCTTGTAATGAGGACGGTAAAACGCCTGGCTCTTCTTATTATAATTGGAATAACAAATATGGAAAGCCACAACCAAACAGTCTGCACAATAAAAGTCATGGTTAACCCATTTTACTGGCATTGTGGACAAATTACATTCTTAAAATTACAGACCCGATGGAGGTAAATGTGCTCACAAGTTCCTTGTTAACAAGGACACCAGTATAGTTTGAATATTTTCCGCAGCTGTTGCTCTCACACCTAAAGAAGGAAATGGCTCATGGTATGTAGGGCAAGCAAACGGGAATGCTAATGAGTCTAACAGATCGGTTCAAAATAGAAGTATAAACCTTCGATTCATGAGGACAGTTACAAAACCAAAGCCCAGGAGATGGGCTGTGTGCGGGAATCCAACACTGCAACATTGTTTGCATATTTGACATAGTTCTTGACCCAGGCTTGGCAAAATTTGTAGCCTATAAATAGAGGAACCAGGAGAAGGGTTACAAGAGGCCATACAACTCTGTGAACATGAACTTCACTTTTGGGAGCACCCGAAAAGAGCACATTTAAAACATGTTTCATGTCCTCTCTTTCAGAGAATCACTATGTAAAAATTGCATCAGTAGTGATATTGTCTCCTATGTATGCTCTGTATGTATGGCAAAGCTAAAGTTTTGAATTCGCAGTGATACGAGCGACATTAAGTAATGAATGCCATAAAATTTAATTTGATAAGAAGAATCAATTGTAGTTTACTATTTTGTTTGTTGAAATGGTAATGAGGGAAGCTTTAATAAATGATACAACTTACTTTTTGCTGCTTTTTTGCATTGCATGTACCAGAAAACTTCTTAGTAGGAATTCACTGCAGGGCCATTGAATGAGAGCTGTTGTTAGGTGTCCTCGAGTTGGTGTCAGACTCAGCGACCCTATGTATAACAGGCGAAACACTATTGTTGGTGTTTCTCTGCTTTTCATAGGGTTTTCAATGACTAATTGTTTGGGGGGGGGGGTTGCGGGTCCTTCTCCCAAGCCTACAGCATCTGTGTTCCTATGTGGTCTCCCATCCAAGTACTAACCAGGCCCGACCCTGCTTAGCTTCTGAGATCTGATGGGATTGGATGTCACAGGGTTATGGAAATGGGAAAACATGTTTTGCACAAGGAAGACTTCCAAACGCACAGCCTGACTCAGTGTGAAAGGTCATGGAGTCTTGGGACTCAACTCAGACCTCAGCTGGCACATAGAGGCCTGTTGAAAATGTCACCATGTCTGTCTTCCTCTCTTTCCATGTGTGGCCTCTACTTCCCAGCCTTAAACCATGGGCACTGTGAGAAGACCCTCACTAGATGAGATTCTCTTGATGTTAGTATTCCCAGCCTCCAAACTAAGAAATAAACTTCTGTTCACTATTTAAACAAAGACATGCATCAACAGACTTCTACAAAAGGACAATTGCATGAGTATGTCACCCAAAAGGTGATAATATGCAGGAATTCCTTAACTCCATTGAAACTTAGCAAAATTTCAGCTTTGAGAGAACCCTTTGGGAAATGCATTAAAATACCGATTCTCAAACCAATCCAATAGCTTTCAGGGGTAAAGAAGCATAAAACACACACACACACACACACACACACACACACACACACACACACACACTCACAGAAGAACCAATGCTTTTAAATATTCCAGTCAATTTATTTGAGAAATTAAATTTCTTGAAGTCAGACTTGATAGTTTGGAGTTTGTGGTACATAGCTTTACCTGGTACTTAGCTCATTTGTATATTTCTACTAATTGTCTTGACTTTACTGGGAGAAATGCAGGCATTTTGATAAGTCCTAGTACCTGAGAACAGGAATCCCCAACTCCAGTTCGTGGCCTGTTAGGAAGTGGACTACGCAGCAGGAGGTGAGCTGTGGGCAAGCTAAGGAAGCTTCATCTATATTTACATTGGCTCATATCCCCAAACCATATCCCATCCCAATCCATGGAAAAATTGTCTTCCATGAAAACAGTCCCTGGTGCCATGAAGAAAGAAAGAAAAAACAGTGTAAAAGCTTGTGGAAGAGAATGAAAAGAACAAATAGAGAAGGCCATTTAGCTACCTAAGGGGAGAATAAAGAGATAAATCATTCTAAAATCCTAGTGATGATTTACCTAATTAGTCCTTGGCAGCTTGAAATGTATTCATTAAAAAAAAAAAAAAACAGGTAATGTAGAAACCTGTGCTTGCAAAATGCTAGATTAATAAAGTGTAGATATAAAAATTCCATAGAGTTAGAATATATAATTTCCTTTCTGTAATTTTAATTTCAGGGGGCTGGGATTTAGCTCAGTTGGTACAGCACTGCGCTGCAGTCTCTGAGGTCCCGAGTTTGATTCCCAGCACCGCAAAAATGGGAGAAGGACCTGGCAATCCACTCCCAAGGCAATCCTGAAACAGTCAGCCATTGAAAACCCTATGTGGGTCGCTATGAGTCGGATACCAACTTGACGGCACCTAACAACAACAACAATTTTAATTTCTAGGTGTTGCAGGACTTTTTGGATATTCTTAGAACTGACGTGTATATTTTATTTCCAAGGAAATTTACTTTGACTTTGACATCATGCTAAATATTTTACCCATAGAGGACTTTTTTTTTTTTTTGATTCTAAGGATTTTCCCCCCCAATTTTAATAGCATCAGGGAAGTAAGCTAAATGAACATAGAGAAATTCTCCAACAATTTGTTTTGATTTAACATCCAACAAGGGAGAGATTTGTTTCCCCTGCAGATTTTAAGAGATTTAAGTAGGGCCATTTATGTTCAGCTCAATTAAGCTACTGATCATTCCATTTTCTTAGCAGTAAAGTGTCCGCAGCCCATTATTTCTTTAGAACAATAAAACAGCCTGAGCAGTTCAAGATATCATTCCTCAGTGTGTATAACCTATGAGCAGATTATTAACAAGTACCTACAATTCTACTTCAATCAGATTTTGGTAAGTGGGCCTGAGAGTCCAGACTCATTTCTTGTTATAACAAAAAGGAAAGTCAGCATATGACTGTATATTTACTCTTTTGCCTGTTGCCCGTTGCCTGTTGCTATCTTAACAGTATAAAATAAAAGATAATGCCATATTTCTATAAAAAGAGTTAAGTCATCCCTTATATCTACATAGTATTTAAATTTTTCATGATTTTCTTAAGAGCATTTTGATAATTTTGAATTTTTTCTATCACCGGTAATGCTGCAATAATAAATCTTCCAGATAATTTATTTCACATGTGTGGATTATATCCATTGGATAAATCTTAAAAGTAGAAAGCCTAGGTAAAATATATATGTAATATTTATACTATTATTACATTTTATTTGAAAAAGTACATCTATTTATACTCACTGATGTAAGAGAGTTGCTATTCCTTTCATAACTTTGCCAACAGAATGTTGATTAAAACTTTTGTTCTTTCACAATATGTCCTGCAGAAAGTATATCCACAAGTTTTTAATTTTTACTTCTACTATTATAAATGAGCTTGAGTATATTTTCACTTGTTTAAGATCTATTTGTATTTCCTGTCGTTAGACTCTCTGATCATAAAATTTGCTCTTTTATCTATTGAGTGTTGGCATTTTCTTATTGATTTGTAGGAACTTTTTATATGTTAATGAGAATGACTCTGAGTAAAATGAGTCACAAAGGCTTTTTGTAGTTTGTCATTTGTATTTTGATTATGGTAATTTTTAACACAGTTTTTCTGTTTTATGAAGCACAAATCAATAATTATTTTTCATAGCTTTTAGGTTTCAGGCAATATTAGGAAAGTCTTCCTTGTGTGTGTGTATGTATAGATGTGTGTGTGTTTATGTTTTACACTTATATCTTTGATTCATCTGAAATTTATTCTGCTATGAGGCATGAGGTATGAATTCACATTTATCTGTGAAGGACATTAAAAAATCTCATGAACCAACTTATGAAAGGAGTATATTTTGGGAGGGGAGAATTATTTAATAATTATTATTTCAAACACAAATGTAAATGTTGTAGCACTTTGAAACATGTAAGTGGATATCAGTGCACATATCAGTGCACATATCAGTGCACATATATGAGATATTTTAACGTGAATTGTGTTTTCCTTTTTAACTCAATGTACCTCTTGCCTATGTAAATATCCTCTTAAGGCTGCCAGGCATTTGGATTCCACAGGTTGGCAATCACTGTTTCAGCCTTCTTTGTGTCAAATTATACATGACTCTAATACTTCTAGTTTCCCCTAAATTCCCCCCATTATCCTATTGTCTTTGAATATAATTTATGGTGATATAAAAGGAGATCATCATTGTCATTTTATCTTGCATTTAGAACGAGAAGGGGAAAAGATATTTGAAGCCAGATTATTAAAGGAAAGTATTGACCCAGTGGCATCATCAAACCTTCAGGAAGGAACTTAATTATACCCCATTAAAAAGAGCAAAGCTCTCTTGTGATTTGGACATATTAACACAACTCAAAGTTCAGTTCAAGGTTCTTTTCTTTATGCAAAATTCACCTCTGCAAATCTGAGTGGAGCTTTTTTTTCCATGCAGAATGCCCATTTGGTATAAATAACCATTTTGGTCATTTTGTGATATGGGCTAACAGTGCAAGATATTTTACTCATTTATCCTGATGCAAATTGTCAGGATTATTATCTTTTTCAGTCCAATCGTGCTGTATTATGGCTTTGTGAGCTTTCATATGATTCTACTTTAATATGATGCCATTTTTTCACATTTTCCTTTTATTACATAAATTCTTATTTTCCTCTGACAAATACATGTGCAGTGGTTGAGATTTGCCACAGGATCAAGAATTGAACTCTGTTTCATATCTTAGGTAACTGAAATAGGAAAAGCCAAAGAAGTAATTTTTTAATGAGGAGAGAAACAAAGAGCTGTGCCTTGAACCTCATTTCTGAGATTCCTTTAGTTGTGCAAAAAGAGATTTCAAGAAGTAAGCTGGGGACGTTGACGCTGGAAATGGAGATTTGGGGGTCATTAGCACAGACAGGATATTTGAAGCCATAGAGAGGGACGAAATTACTGAGAAAAAGCGTGATGCTAGGAAAGAGAAGTGGGCTGGACACCCAGCTGTGGGTTGCGTGGAGAAGGAGCCTGCTAGAGACTGGGAGGGGTTGGATCATGCTGTAGGGGACCCAGAAGGGGGTCAAACAGAAGACTCTAAAAGGGGGTAGGTGAGAGAGTAGTTGGTCCTGTTAGTTGCTGCAATGAGGGAACAGGTCAAAGACAGTGAATGGCTCATGCGCCTTGGGAGAAGGTCTCAGGGACAATGAGGATGCAGATCAGATTGTACTGGAATGTGACTTGAACTGGTGATAAGAAGCTGGAGACAGTAAGATGAAAAAAGGGGCTGGGATTTAGCTCAGCTGGTAGAACACTGCTCTGCTGTCTCTGAGATCACGAGTTCAATTCCCAGCATGACAAAAATGGGAGAAGGATGTAGCAATCCACTCCCAAGGCAATCCTGAAACAATCAGCCATTGAAAACCCTATGAGGGTTGCTATGACTTGGACATGACTGGATAGCACCTAATAACAACAACAACAAGATGGAAAAACTCATTCTACAATAGCTGAGTGAAGGAGCGGTCTGTTTAGAAAAGCAAACTCCGTTGGTTCTCAGCTCCCATACCATAATCAGCTCCTGTGACCTCACCAGCTGTGAGCATTTCTCCCACCTGCAAGCAAGCCTTTACTTCTGCAGGGATGCCAGCTGGGCATCTGCCAATGGAACTCAGCTCTGACACTGTCTACCTGAAGATGAAATCAGATCCCCAGGTTGAAGACTTCCTATACTTTACATGCCAGTCACAAACCCAGGTTCTTCCCCTGTGCTCTGTCTGACTACTATAAATCAGGGTCCCCATGTCCTCCTTCTTGGGTTTGACTAAGTTGCTCTGGCTGGAGGTTCACAGAACTCAGGGAAACACTTAGGTTCACTGTTTTTTATGAAGAATATTCCCAGGGACAAAAATGAAGTGATGCTCAGAGAGAGGTTGGTGGGAAGAGGCAAGGAGCTTCCATCCCCTTCCCCCAGGCCCCCAAATGTTCAGCTAGCCACAGACTCTCCAAATCCTGCCATTTTGGGCTTTCTGTAGACCTCATTGCATAGGAAATGCTAATGGGTTGGGTGGGGAAACCCCCAAAAGCCTGTTTGTTTAGATTCTTCTGGATCTCTCTGAGTAGCATTCCTTCCTCCAGGGCATTAGGCGGGACTCCTCTGGAATGAGGAAGGTGTTATGACCTACTTTGAACATGTATGGGCTGGAGTTTAGCTCAGTTGATAGAGTGCTGGTCCATACCTCTTGAGGACCCCGGCTCAATCCCCAGCACCACAAAAATGGGAGAGGATACGGCAGTCCACTTCCTAAACAATCCCCAAACAATCAGCCATTGAAAACTCTATGAAGGTTGCTATGAGTCCAATACCACTCAATGGCACAGAGCAACATCAAACATGGATAGGTCAGAGAATTTCCTTAAGGCAAGCACTGTGACAGAAAGGAGTGGGAACATTAGAGCTTCTTCCCACTTGAGGAAGAGAAGTTCTAGTTTCCCTCACCTGCCTTGAGAGACAGTTATGAGTGAGGAAGCATGAACAAAACTTAAAATATAGAGAGAATGGGCTAGAGGGGAAGGAAAATCAACAGTCTTTCTATTTGTAAGATCTTGTAGACTATGAAGACAACCAATAGGAAAGTCAAACTGGGCTGCTGGGCTGTAGAAAGTGTCCTTTTGAGATTTGTGGTTATAGCTTCAATGAAAGCCTTGGGTAACTTTATTCACCAGTGGTTACCTAGTTGGTGACACTTAAGAAGAATGGAGATGCTGGGCTGAGCCAGCAATAGCGCTTTTCCAAATGAGGAACCAGCTTTCCATGCCAGAGGAGAAGATGCTGGAGAAGTGTGGAGGATGACATCACATACCTCAATGAAAACAGGCTGAGAGAGAAAGGCATAGATAGTTGGAAAATATAGACTCATGCATCTTCTTTCCTTTAAACAGGAACAAGTTTGAGCCAAGCTATGGTTATTGCTGAAAGTCTTACACTATGCATCCAGAGGTGTGGTTCACTATCTGCCCCCTAAGAGTTTCTACTGTGCCATAGCCTAACAGGACAGTGTCTCAAAGGCAAGTCATATAAATGGATACTTCATCTCTGGATGTAGATAAAATGGCACATTCTGTAAATGATAATAAAAATTTCAACCCACAGTTTTCTAGACAGTTCTCTAAGTTATTTCTCATTTGGGAAATAGAATAAGATCATCTTGCATAAATCTCCCATTCATTTGGGGTAACATTCTACGTTTGAACTGTGATATATAATTAAAATAAGTAAGGCAGGGTGTAGGCATTGGTGGGGCTACCTTCTAGGCACACAAAGTAACCGCTCTCCTTGATAACCTGCACACTTTATAAATGAGCTGTTGAGTTCTCTGCCAAATTTCAGTCTTAAATCATGATTCAAGGATGTAATTGTGCATTTATAAAAGTGAAAGGGGACAGTGTGCTGTGCTAGAGCTACTTATTGAAATGGGCACAAGGAAAAAAATTCCAGGAGAGTTATTGGGAAGCTCTTAAACTCAAGGCATCCATTTGAATATGCTTGTTACACAGAAAGCATTTGAAAACAGCAAAATAAAGATACAGGAAACAAAACAATATCTGTTCGTAGTCCCTCTATGCCACACTTTCTTCATGCAAATATTCTCTCCTTCACTTTTGCTAAAGAATCTTGACTCATGGATTTCCACCTCACCCTCCAAACATTGAGGGGATATTCTGAAAAGTTTTAGCCAATGTTTCCCAAATCCTGGTCCAAGGAGTAATGCCAGTTTGGCTGCCTCAAAGTCTCCTTGGGAGCTTAGGAAAAATGAATCTAGGGTCCTGTCCCAGAAATGCTCTTGCAATAGATCCTAGGTAAGGCCAAGAGCCTGCACTTAGTAACAAATTTTGCTCAACAGAATGGGATGTGCAGTCACATGGGAAAATCACTGCTCTACACTGTCTAGTGGGGATTGTTGTTAGGAGCTATCAAGTCAGTATGTGACTCATAGTGACCCTGTATACAACAGCAAAACACTATTGTCAGTGCTTCTCTGCTATTCATAGGGTTTTCAATGGTGGATTGATTTTCAGGAGTGGGTTGCCGGGTCCTTCTCCCAGTTTAGTGGGGGTAGAAGTATGACAAAATATTGATAAAATAAATATCACTAAACATTTAAATCTAATGTAAAATTGTTGTTGTTAGATGCTGTGGAGTTGGGTCTGACTCATAGTGACAGTATGTACAACAAAATGAAACACTACCTGGCACTGTGCCATACCCAGCACTATTGCCAATGCCTCTTTGCTATTTATAGTGTTTTCAATGGCTGATTGTTTCAGGAATGTCCTGCCCGGTCCTTCACCCAAGCCTACAGCACCCAGTATTCCCTGACCATCTCCCGTCCAAGGACTAACTGGTCTGACCCTGCTTAGCTTCTGATCAGATGCCAGGGTGGTAGGGCTATAGACAATGTAAAATTAGGGATTTTAATTTCTGAATGCTATTGCTTCTCTGGTCTCAAAGATTTCAAAGATGATTAAAAAATTTTTTAAATATGATTAAATCAAGAACAACTGCTGTGTTGAGCTACCATACTCTCTGATGCCCCAGGCAAAAGAAGAACACCGTGCTCCTTGCCACACAGTCTCAATGTGCCACTCTTTTAGATAGCATAATGGAAAAGATCACCAGCACACCCTTCTTTTTTTGCCAGAGTAAGCATGGTTCGTGGCTACTGGAACAAATTCACTTTCCAATCTCTGGTGATTCTTGACTCATTTGGCAAGATTAGGAAATTCATGTGTCAGCTCATTACCTGAACCACATAAAATCTAATAATATATCATCACCACCCTTGATTGTGCTAGTTGAGAGAGGTGGCAATTCAAATAACAATTGACAATGCAGTTTCCATTGATAATTCAAAGTTAACTTTCATAGGTACTGTTAGAAAGTCTAGTTCAAGATATGCTTATGTCAACCATAATTGCGAACAAATGATTATTAATAATTGTTTTGTAAAATGACAGCGAAATTTAACAATATGTCTAAATTAATAAACTACGTTATTGAATAAGTAATTTAAAAATAAACTGCTAACAAATTCAAGATTATAAGCATTTGAATATAGTTGAAATAATATATTTGAATATGTCATCTAAAATTCTAGAAGTTTATACCATCTCATCATTTACAAGGAAAATGAATGAATCCCTTTATGTTTGGGATTGTCTTATATTCCGGCCCCTGAGCTCACTGGGTAATCATCACGTGTCTTTGCCCAAGGTAAGAGATGTCTATACTCAATTTATTTGGGGATGCTTGAATTCCTTGGTGAAATTATCTTTAGTTCCCAATGTTTGTCTTTCTATTTTTCAGTTTGTGATTTTTAAAAAGCTGCATGGCCACTCTGAATAAAGACTTCATTCAGCTGCCTCTGTGTAGCAAGTGTAGCCAGGTGACTAAGTTGTACTCCCTGGATGAGTGGGAGTATGGGTGCTGCTTCCATCAACTTCCTTAAATGGAATGGGTGCCCCTTTCTTCCCATCTTCTCCCAGCTGTTGGACTGTGGGCAAGGACTGCAGCTGGAGCCATCTACTTGATCTAGTGAAAGCCACACTTTAGGCGTGGCAGTGCTGTGAGAAAGGAGAGTAACAGAGGAACACGTCAGTCCTGGAATGATGACCTCAACTGCATAAGGGAGAAATAAAGTACCTTATGGAAGCCACTGTCATCCTAGGTTTTCCACATTCGTCATCAAACTTAAACTTAATTGATTTTGGTTATTGTTTCTTAGTCCAGGTAGTTAAAACTTAACCCGCGACCCTTCATATGATTATGATTTTCCTCCACATTTGTCAAATGAGAGAGATGAAGAGGCAGGATGAGGATGGGAATAAGAATAAGAATAAGAATAGAAGAAGGAGAAGGAGAAGAAGGAGAGGGAGAAGGAGAAGGAGAAGGAGAAGGAGAAGAAGAAGGAGAGGGAGAAGGAGAAGGAGAAGGAGAGGGAGAGGGAGAGGGAGAGGGAGAGGGAGAGGGAGAAGGAGGAGGAGGAGGAGGAGGAGGAGGAGCCGTGGTGGAGGAGGTGGAGAGGAGAACTGCTTGTCCCAGTATCTCCTCTTATGGCCAGGAATAAAGCAAGGGCAAGCCAGATGTTGGGTCAGCAGGTTGGCAGAATGAGGCTCCTGTGTCATAGTGTCCATCTGTAGATAATTAACAGCTGGTTGGAACAGGTAACCAGATCCAGCTGCTTTTGTACCAGGCAGAGGTAAATGACTTCCACAATGAATGTCATGTCTGTCTGCTGAAGAGCAAGACAGAATGTGGAAACTCTGATGTGTGTGATGAAAGGCGCTCTGTGGATTTAAGATATTATTGTACACCATTACTCATTCAAAGAGTTTGTGGCAAAGACGGATTCTTAGAGGCAACTGGCTATATAGTCTCTTGTTTTTTAATAACATATGTGTCAGCCAAACAGACATACGCCTTAACAGCTTTTAATTATTTCTACTGTTTGCTTACTCCTTTGCATTAAACATGACTTTAGTCTTTTGCATATTCATCTGAAACTCTATTCTCTTATTCTCTGTAATCACTTCTTTAATAATTGCTGCCAGGTCCATGGGGATTTTTGCAAAAACAATCAGCCTTTCTTCAAGCCAAACAGCTCCATTTACCTTGAAGTCCATTTTTTCTTCCCTTTCTATTCATAGTTTCTGCAGCTCCTTCCTGGCAGAAGGGAAGTTTCGATTGCTCCCACACTACCTTGTTAGTTAACTTTGCATAAGTGTAACCCTGTTTCACAGCGATTCCCCTGGCAGCTCAACAGTTTCGCCTACGGGTGTGTCTCAGTGGCAAAGTCATCTCTCACGTTCTAGTGTTAACTCCACTCATTCTACAGAAAATTTTGAAAATACTCTGATTGTGTTGGCTTGGATTTAATAGAAATAGAGTATCACTGGAGAGGAGCAAAGAGGTATTTTTATTTTGCTTTAAGTGTATGTGAATTGTACAAAGAGTTTTAATCATGACATTTCCATACATACACATAATACACTTTGATTCTATGACCCCCTCTATTAATCTTTTATTCTCTCTTTCCCCTTCTACATCCTTAGTCTCCTTTTTAATTTCATGACTTTTGTTTTCTTTTTCCTACCTTCCACATATGAGAGAAAGCATTCAATACTTATCCTTCTGGAATTGAGTTATTTCATTTAACATGATGATATCTAGTTCCATTCATTTTCCTGCACACAACATAATTTCGTTCTTGTTTATGGCTGAGTAAAATCCCATTGCGTGTATATACTACATTTTCTTTATCCATTCATCTGTTGATGGATATCTAGGTTGATTCCATTATTTGGCTATTGTGAGTAATGCTGCAATAAACATGGACATACTAGTTTCTCTACAGGAAGGTGAGTTTTATTATTTTGTCTATATACCCAGAAGGACTGTTCCTGGATCATATAGAAGTTCTATTTTTCATTTTTTGATGAATTGCCATACTGATTTCCATGGTTGTTGTTGTTGTTGTTAGGTGCCACTGAGTTGTGTCTCACTTAGAGAAACCCTTATAGGGTTTTCAATGGCTGATTGCTTCAGAATTGTTTCAAGAGTGGACAGCCACATCCTTCTCCCATTTTTGTGGTGCTGGGGATTTAACTCCTATCCTCAGAAAATGAGGAGCAACACTCTACCAACTGAGCTAAAGGTAGCTCAATTAATTTACATTAATAAACAATAGTCTCTAAGAGTTCTTTTTTCTCATATCCTTTCCAGGATTTTTTGCAGTTTGTTTTCTTGGTGGTAGCCATTCTGACTGGGGTGAGATGGGATCTCCGTATAGTTTTGATTTGCTTTTCACTGACAGATAAAGGTGTTGAACATTTCTTGCCATGTATTTATTGGCCATTTGCACTTCTCCATTTGAAAAGCTTGTGACTCATCATCGAGCTTCCTCAGGATAACTGAGAAGACAAATTCTGAAGTCACTCTGCATTTTCTACCAGGTATTCACCATGAATCAAGCAATGATTTGAACAGGAAAGGGACAAAAAATCTTGACCTTGCAACTTTGTTTGTAAAGAGCTCATATGCAACCCCCAACACTCTCCATAACTAATCCAGACCAAGCATATGTGGAGAATTGCATACTTTTGGTAAGACAGGCCCTAGAATGAAAGAAGAGCTGATATGATAGACTATTTGAGCTCCTTTGAGAGCCCTGTTTCATGACACCTGCAAGAACTTTGGGCAAGCTGCCAACTAGACAAGGAATTAGCAATCAGCTGTATATTCTTTGGAGTGTGTCAAATGCTGCTTGTCATCCAGGCACATCTTTTTCCACCTGCTGGGTACATGTCTTATTTCCACCGGATTTCAATAAACAATCCAGCAGTTGGAGTCTCAGCATCGGATGCTTGACCACATTTATGCACATCCATCCACATCTGGTCTTCTGCTCTCTGCTCTCCCCACCCTGTCTGGCTTCCATTGCTGTGACTTCTCACTGCTTCCCTTCTCCGGATGAGAGGATGACCTGCAAAAATCCCTGGGCCCTGCATCAAACAATTCCTGTCCAAACCAGGACTGTCAGATAAAATGCAGATGCCCAGTTAAAGTTCAATTTCAGATCAACAATACTTCTTACTTGGGGATTATTTCCCAATTATAAATTATTTCTTATTTATCTGAAGCTTCTGTTGAACTTGGCTCCTTAGTTTCTGTTGAACTTGGCATACTCTGTTTTTAAAGCCAGCTTCTGTTTAAATCCAGTTCCTTTGAACTGGGCACACTTAGTTTTAAATCCAGCAACATTAGTTTGAATTTAACTTCTGTCACTAATTCAAACGAGTCATTTAATGTTGGAAATTCTCAGTTTCTTCATTGCCAAGAAGAACTGTGGCTGCTGGGAGAAAGGAAAAAGATTTGTACTAGTATTTATCTCCCAGTACCCAGTTCTGTGTTAACCAACTGAATACACGTATTCACCTAGCAAGTTTTTACTGAAATCTTCAGCTATACCAAGCAATGTGCTCCTTACCTGCCATCATCAATGAAGAATAAGATGTTATCTTTGGGCATTAATAGCAGTGGTTCCATTCACTCTTAGAATAATCCTGTGATGAAATAATTATTATTTTCACTTTATACATGAGAAAAGTGAAACCAGAGAATTTGTCACAGAAAGAGCTGGTACAACCATAAGGAATTTATGATACCAGAT
The DNA here is from genome assembly GCA_007922755.1 of Pedetes capensis. Classification (NCBI taxonomy): domain Eukaryota; kingdom Metazoa; phylum Chordata; class Mammalia; order Rodentia; family Pedetidae; genus Pedetes; species Pedetes capensis. The sequence continues at coordinate 5,752 of VMDO01026481.1, read as the reverse complement.
AGTGAGGGAGTTGAACACCAATGTTCTTTCACAGTCAAACGCTTTCCCTTCTAACAGCCTTTCAAGCATCTGTCTAAATGACAAAGCAGAATTGAGGGTGAGCGCTGGAAGTATATCCAAATGCAAGAGCTTCACATCTCAGTGAGTGCAAAGCCAAAGCAAATACAGCCAAGAAATAAAAGATTGAAGAGAGATTCGTGACCTGTAGCAGGCAAGAAGAGTACATGAATTATTGTCAAAGCAATGCCCTCCAAAACTAAGGAAGAGGGAGGGAATTTACTCATGGAATATACATATATACGTATGTTGTTAGGTGCTGTCAAATCAGGGCTAACTCATATAAACCCTCATTGTTTCAAGATTGCTTTGGGAGTGGATTGCTAGGTCCTTTTCTCATTTTTGTGGTGCTGGGGATATATATATATATATATATATATATATATATATATATATATATATATATATATATATATATATATATATATATATATATATATATATATATATATATATATATATATATATATATATATATATATATATATATATGCATATATACATACACACATATATACATACGTATATACACACATACACATATACATATACATATATGCATACGTGTGTGTGTGTGTGTGTGTGTGTGTGTGTGTGTGTAAAATCTGGCAATCCACTCCTGAAACAATTCACCATTGAAAACCCTATGAATAGCAGAGAAGCACTGACAATAGTGCTGGACGTGGCAGAGTGTCAGGGAGTGCTTTGTTCTATTGTACATGGGTTACTATGAGTCAGACCCTACTCGAGGGCACTTAACAACAACAAAACAAATGTGTGTGTGTGTGTGTGTGTGTGTGTGTGTGTGTATTCTAATAGGAAAGAGTTGAGGAACAGGCACATTCCTGAACATGCTCAATTAAGGACTCCATTCCCTGAGCATGCTTAGCTTAAGGGCATAGTTTAAGAAGGAAAGATGACAGATGGATATTTGCGCATGCTTCGCTCTCTGACATGGAGCATATTTTCAAAGGGTTAAAGTGATGGACATGAAAACCCCTGGACATGCTCAGATTTCTCCAAAAAGTTTTAGCTGAAAAAAAAAAAAAAGAATATTTTAAAAGTGTGTTAATATAGGAATTTGCCCCTAAAAGTACCTGCCTTACTTAGCAGTTAACAAAAGTACTATGAATGTGTTATTGATAGACTTTCCTTGATGTTATTCCTTTCTTATCCACAGTTCAAGGGCTTACTGAATCCTGGAATAACCAAATATTGTTGCTAGCAAAGCAAGTTATTATAACATGGTAAGGCTAACATAGTATATTTTAGGGAGAGCCATTTTAAGTCCAATTTTTTTATTGACACCATGTCCTTTGCCTGAATACAAATGTAAACACAAAATACCTTATTACTAAGACAACTCAAATTTCTTATTCTCTCTCTCTCTGACCTTCCCCCTTGCAATCATCCTTCCATGGGATTCAGAAAGGGCCACTGCCCTGGGGAGAGGGGAGGATGTTTGTTGAGCACATTACTTGGAATAAAAATAGCTGAAGCTTTCATGATATCTTTTTAGGTCATGTCAGGATGTCCCTGGGGTCAAAATAGTGCTAGCAAAAGAGTCATGAGATCACACTGGCTCAACTGAAGAGATGACTTGTTTCTGTTTAATCATTAATATTCTACTTTCAGATGCAGTTTTCCAATAGCTCCACTGGTTTTTCAAGATTCCTTTTGTCTACTCTTTTGATCAGTATTTAGGCCTTTTTGATGAAAATAAGAGCAACCATAACTCCTTATATGAAAGTATGTAAAACTAGAATGGGTTTAGAGATACCAGTAATACAGCTCTTACCATGTAATATACTAAGTTGCCATTTTCCACACTTACCTAAGTACATAACTTCACTCAAGTCTCATATATTGTGCCTCTCTGTCAATATTTCAAGTGCATAAAAACATAATACTATCCCCACAAAACAGATGATTTTTGTAATGACAGGGGCTGATTCTTCCTCCAAGCAGATAATAAGAACAGGGGCAGTTTGGATGGAAGCTGGCTGCCTGCTTGAATGAATGAATGGCTTTTGGGGTGGAGAATTGTTCCTTCCAATCTTTCTCATCCTTGCGACCCAGTCTTTCAGCTTCTCTATCCACAAAGGCAGAGGCACAGTCCTGGAATGGGAAGTGACCCAGGGCTTTGAGGGGAACCTTAGCTTCTCTGTGATGGAGACTATGTTTTTTGTGACCCCTAATACCATGGCTAAACTTGCCTTCCTTTGTCTCTTTCATCCCCTTCAAAACATCCTCTTCCTCTGGGACATTCCAGCGTGGTCAGCCAATATCTGCACATACTACCATCAAATTTTACCTGCCTTGAGTTGTAGTTCCTGAAAACTAGTCTCCATATTTTACAAAGTACCAGGTAATTATCTCATTATTAAGATTTTTAATGATGAGAGATGCCTTGATGTGGTTGATTCAATGGATATTTGCTTTATATTAGGAGATCCATCTTAGAATATTGCTCAATATAATGTGTATCTCTAATAAAAGGCCCATTGAGAACCCTATAAATAGTAGAGAAGCCCTGTTAAATACAGTGACAGAAAATGAACCCCCCAGGTTCCTGGCACTCACGAAATGATTGAGGAAGAGTTGCCTTCTCAAAGTAGAGTTGATCTTAATGATGGCAATGGAGTAAAGCCCCTGGGACCTCCTTTTGCTGATGTGGCAATGACTCAAAATGAGAAGAAACAGTGATTGGAATATTGGGATCAAACATAAAAAGAGGGTGAACATGGCACAGTGTCGGGTAGTGTTTTGTTCTATGGTACATAGGGTTACTATGAGTCTAATCTGACATGATGACACACAGCAACAGTAATAAAAAGCACACTCTCTTGAGCTCTTATTATACCCAACATGTGAAGAACTTAAATTGATATAATTTGACAGCAGCCCTCTAATGTAGGCAGTATATCATAAAATGAAACTGAGATTCAGGGTAGTCAAATGATCTGTCTCTATTAGCCAGTGTTGTATTGCTATGACAAATATCTCACAAAAACTTCTTAATAGAGAAAGACTCATTTAGGCTTGCAGTGTCAAAAGTTTCAGTCCATGGTCAGCTCACTCCATTAATTTTAGTCCTATTACATGGAAGAAATATTATGGCAGAAGGGCAAAGCAGAAGGCTGCTCACCTCATAAAATCCAGGAAGCACAGAGAAAGGAAGGGGCCAGGAGCAAGATATTCTTCAAAGGTATACCCCCAGTGATTACTTCCTCAATGAGAACCCACATGCTAGTTTCCACCCCCGCCCCCATAATGCCATCAAATTACAAATGTATCAATGAGTTAGTGCACGGATCAGGCCAGCGGTTTCATGATCAAGTCACCTCTCACTTATGGGGTCTATCAACTAGCTGGGGACCAAATGTTCAACACGTGAGCCTTTTAGGGAATACTTCACATCCCAACCATAACATTGTCTCAGATCACATAGCATGGGAATGAGGGTAAAGGGATTCAAATCCAAACATATTTGACTCTGGAGTTCCCAACCAGCAAGAGGTAGACAGTGATTCATTCAATTACAAAATCCCTTAGTTATACCCGTGGGTGATATATGTGATCACCACTGTTAGTACAGTTAGTAATTCTCTCACCTCCCGCCAAAGACTTTTCATCTTCGTGGAGCAGAGCAAGTCCTTCCACCTGTCGGACACTATAGCCACAGTCTTCTTGAATGGAAAGAGAAAACATTAAACTCATTGAGAAGGATGACCAAGGAGTCATTACTAAAGTAGAACAGGACATCATAAAAACAACTAAAAAGATATGAACTAAAATAAATTTAAGATAACTGATGAAGATGGACCAATCCTTTTTCAAAGGACCTTATGTGATATGGTTGCTATACAGACCTTGCAAAGGAGTCACATGGAATTGAGTCCAAATTTCCCAGTTTGATTTGGAAAGCTCTCATTGTGGCTCAAATCTGCCTGTCCTGTCTTGAGTGGGTCACTCATCCTCCTGAGGTATCTCAATTAATGTGTGAACCAACATTGAAACTCAGGCAGCCCTGGGGTTGTATTCTGAACCCAAGGGAAAAACAAATGGTGCTCTCATATAAACTCCGTCTCCAACCTAGGCAAGCATTTCACTATAATTTTAGCAATACAACTGCTGTTAAGTGTCTAAGCTGATCAAGGAAAGTTCAAGATATGTCTCTTTCTTCTTGGTTCATTTACTCCAAAGGTATAAATGTGGCTCAATTGGAAAAAAAGTCCAGCTAGAGTAGTATTTCCCAAAATGTGATCCCCAACCAGTAGCCATACATTTTACCAAGACTTGTTTTTGTTAGGTGCTGTCGAATCAGGTCCAACTCATAGCGACCCTATGTACATCAGAATGAAACATTCCCTGACACTGTGCCATGCCCGGCACTATGTCAGTGCTTCTCTGCTGTTCATAGGGTTTTCGATGGCTTATTGTTTTGGGGTTGTTTCAGGAGTGGGGTGCCAGGTCCTTCTCCCATTTTTGCAGTGGTGGGGATCGAACCTAGGGCCTTAACACACAGAAAGCAAGCACCCTACCAACTGAGCTAATCCCCAGAACTTGTTAGACATGCAAATTCCCAGGCCCCCTAGTGCACCGCTAGAATAAAATTTCAGGAAGGATAGTGACATGTATTTTAAGAGGCCTCCCGGGGACTGTAATACGTTCTTAAGTTGAGAACTTCTGAATGAGTAAAGAAAGAGTAAGTAAAGAGGTTGTAGATCACCACTTTTGAACAACCGGGAGCTGAGTAAGCACATGGTTTCCAAATTAGGCCATGCATTGTGACCCCTTGAGCAGCTCAGAAAATCCCTCCTACCTGCATTAGGGTGAATTAGTTTGGGGGTCAATTTGCAGTGGAGTTCAGTGATTGTGCTGTTGGGGAACCTCTGCTCTGAGAGAAGCAATACTTCCCACAAACTTCCAAGTGGCATTAAATAATTGGAGGTAATTGAATAGCGGTAACAGGTTCAGTATTTTTTAATTCTTCATTTTTTGGGGTGGGGAGGGGTGGGATATACATATAATAGATTTTTAGAGTCACTTACCTCAGATCAATTGCCTTGTCTGTATTCCAGTGTGTGTGTGTGTGTGTGTGTATGTGTACATAGATAGATAGATAGATAGATAGATAGATAGATAGATAGATAGATAGATGTTGTTGTTGTTGTTAGGTGCCGTCGAGTCAAGTCCGACACATAGCGACCCTATGTACAGCAGATCGAAACACTTGCCGATTCTGTGCCAGGCAAACAATCTTATTTATGTTTAAGCCCATTGTTGCAGACACTGTGTCAATCCATCTGGTAGAGGGTTTTCCTCTTTTGTGTTGACCTGCCACTCTTCCAAACATGATGTCCTTCTCCAGGGATTGTTCTCTCCTAACTACATGTCCGAAATATGTAAGACGCAGTCTGGCCATTTTTGCTTCCAAGGAGCACTCTGGTTGTACTTCTTCTAGGACAGATCTGTTGGTTCTTTTGGCAGTCCATATTCAATAGACGTCTCCAGCACCACAATTCAAAAGCATCCATTCTTTTTCTGTCTCTCTTGTTCAATGTCCAGCTTTCACAACCATATGATGCCACTGAAAATACCATGGCATGAGTCAGACGCACCTTCATCTTCAATGTGACATCTTTGCTTTTCAATACTCTAAAGAGATCTTTTGCCACAGCTTTTCCTAGAG
>VMDO01026480.1:0-26635 GCA_007922755.1 Pedetes capensis | reverse complement strand
CCTGTCCCCTCCCCCCTTCCACTTCCCCTCCCTTCCCTTCCCTTTTCTTTTGCCTTTCACAGCTCTCCAGGTACCATTGTAACAAGCATCTTTATCCAGTAACCTACTTGCTCGCTATGGTCATGCAACTTCCTTATAAGAAGTATATTTTTCCTTTCAAACTGTTGTACTTTGGAGGTGCCCATCCCCATCACTTTGTTATTAGATATAATGATAGTAAAAGAAATTTTTATTATTATAAGGGTACTTTATGTTTTTGACCTTACATAATGGAGATTTCTTGGAGTTTTTTTCTTTCTTTTTTTTGGAGGTGCTGGGGCCTGAGCCCAGGGCCTCACACACACTTTGCAAGTGCTCTACCAGTGGGATGCATCCCCAGCCCATTTTTTATTTTTTATCTTGAGACAGGGTCTCACTAAATTACACAAGCTGCCTCTGGCCTTGAACCTGTGATCCTCCTACTTCCACCTCCAGAGTTACTGGGATTACAGGCATGTGCCACTACTCCCTGCTTGGAGTATTCCTTTAACTAGAGGTTGCAGGTGTTTATTATTTAAAAAAGGTGTTTGAGGCCAAGTGCAGTGGTACATGCCTGAAATCCCAGCAAATCAGGAGGCTGAGACAGGAGGATCGTGAGTTCAAGGCCAGAGGCAGCCTGTGTAATTTACTGAGACCCTGTCTCCAAATAAAGAAATAAAAAATGGGCAGGCCGGGCGTGGTGGCGCACGCCTGTAATCCCAGCGGCTCGGGAGGTGGAGGCGGGAGGATCGCAAGTTCGAGACCAGAGGCAGTCTACATAAATTAGCGAGACCCTGTCTCAAAAAGTAAAAAAAAAAAAAAAAAAGAAATAAAAAATGGGCTAGGGTGCAGCCCAGTGGTAAAATACTTGCAAAGTATGTGCAAGGCCCTAGGTTCAGCTCCCAAGTACTACAAATTTAAAAAAATAAAAATAAAAAAGTGTTTGAGGATTTATTTTCATTGTGTTCTGTGCACGTTAACCCGTTCAGACCAAGAGGCCTCCAGTTAGCGTCATCCTCTGGATTCCCTCAGGTTTTAAACTTGCATACACTCTGCTGTTTGTAAACACAGAGAACTTTGCCCAGATGAAACAGGAAATGAAGCAGGGAGAGGAAGACCAAGCTTGGACTTGGTATCTTTTTATCTATATAAAGAAGGCTACCCTGGGGTTTAGCTCAGTTGGTAGAGCACTACTCTGTACTCTGAGGACCCAGGTTCTATCCTCAGCACCACAAAAATGGGAGAAAGACATGGTAATCCATTCCCAAAGCAATGCTGAAACAATTGGCCATTGAAAATCTTATAAGGGTTCTTATGAATCGTCTCAACTTGACGACACCTAACAACAACAACAGAGAAGGCTACACTGCACATGTCTGTAATCCCAGCAACTCAGGAGGCTGTGGCAGGAGGGTCTCAAGTTCCAGGCCAGAGGTAGCTTGCATAACCTAGCAAGACTCTGACTCAAAATAAAACACAAAATATGGATTGGGGATGCAGCTCAGTGGCAGAGCACTTATGAGGTATGTGTGAGGCCCTGGGTTCAACCTCCAGTGCTGAAGGAAAAAAAAAAAAATAGAGGAGGAGGAGGAAGGCGATTGTCTTCTCTCTGCAACAATGAGAAGTTGGGGGCACAAAGGGCATAATGTTCCTTTTATTCTAGTAGAAAGCTGGAGTCTGTTTTAGTGTTCTCTCTAATATCAGGGTGAAAGCAGGCTATGTCAGCTGGATCACACACTAATTATATGTTTCTCCAAGTATCCCCATTCACAGAGTGGAGGGATATTCCTCTGTTGTTGTTGTTGTTAGGTGTTGTCTAGTTGTGTCCAACTCATAGTGACCCTCATAGGGTTTTCAACGGCTGCTTCTCAAGATTGTTTTGGGAGTGGACTGCCACATCTTTCTCCCATTTTTGTGGTGCTGGGGATCGAACCTGGATCCTCAGAAAGTGCAGAACAGCACTCTACCAGTTGTGCTAACCCCCAGCCCAATGGTCCTGTGTTGACCTCTTTTTGCCAGAGACTCTTTCTCCCCTGGATACCCTTCCCTAAAAGACAAGATTACTTGATTTACAGTTTTGACAAACACATACAGTCATGTAATTATCACCATAGCTAAAATACAGAGCTTTTCCATCACCCCCCAAAATTCTCTTGCACAGCCAACCTCTGTTTGTATCTCTAATCCCTGGCAACTTTTCATCTGTTTTCTTTCTCTGAAACTTTGCTGTTTCCAGAATGTCATTAAACAAAATCATAAAATATATAGCCTTTTGAGTCTGGCTTCTTTCACATAACATAATGCATTTGAAATTCATCTTTATTTTTGCCTATATCAGTAATTCACTTTATTGTTGTTGCATAGTATTCCATCATATAGATATACCACAATTTCCTTATTCATTCACTGGTTGAACATTTGGGCATTTTGCAGTTTTTGGTCATAATGGGTAGAACTGCTATAAATATTTGTGCGTAGGTCTTGATGTAAAGTTTTCATTTCGCTTAGATCAGTATCTAGGAATGGGATGAATGGTTCATAGGGTAAGCATACATTTAACTTCCTTAGAAAGTGCCAAGCTGTTTTGCAGAGTGACTGTACCATTTTGTACTCCCACCATCAGTATATGAGAATTCCAGTTGCTCTGCATCTTTGTTAGCACTTGGTACTGTCAAGTTTTTGTTTGTTTTTCTTTAAGTCATTGTAATAGGTATCTCATTGTGGTTTTATCATTAGCCATTTCTCTCATGGCTAATGATACTGAGCATTGTGTCATGTATATAGTTGCTGTATGTGTATCTTCCTTGGTGAAGCAACTTTTCACATCTTTTGCCTGTTTTTAGATTGGATTATTTTCTTCTTAAGTCTTAAAAGGTATTTGTGTATTTTGAATCCAAGTCCTTTTTCAGATATATATGTGTTGCACACATTTCCTCTAAATCTCTGGCTTGCGTTTCACTTTACAGACTAAATTTTGACTGATTAATGCTAAGAGCTGGAGGTTTCAGGCTGTCTTATTAGAGGAAAGTAAGGATATTGAGACCTTAGCATAAAGATGTGAGGACTACCCCCTTTTGAAGCTATTTATTTAAAATAAAAAGAAGTGGGCCAAGATGAGTTGTACAGACATATATCTGACATTTTTTTCAGTTCTTTTCCTCCTGTCCCCACCTCTGATTCTGGGCTCTTACCTTCAACTTGGCTCTTCACTTCCTGCCATCACTCTAGATCCATTGAGGCCTCCCTAGCTCTGGAAAACTCCAACAGAATAGGCAGGCCAGCTCCTTGTCGACAGTACATCCTAGAGTGAAGTTGTTTTTGATAAGCAATCATTCCCAAGCCTTAAAATGATAGCCTCCAAGGAACTACCTTCTTTGAAGGGCTGCTTTCATCCTCAGCTGAACTCTTTTCCAGACAAACATCAGCAGAGCCTGATCTGGGCTCTGCCACACGGGGTTCTGCCATGAGAACAAATTGGCAGCAACAGACAGCTCCCTGCGGCAATGGAATTCAGTCCTCAGAACATACATTAGATGTGGATGAGATATTTATCATGGGCCTCTTTCATGTTGCATGGAATTCTTTCCACAGGGCAGCCCACTTAGGTGCAGGGTAGAAAATATGTCTTGTTCCAGTGGACCAAAGTCTTAAGATGCTGTGTGGAATCTTGTCACTGTTTGAGACAGGATATTGCTATATAGCCCATACTGGCCTTGAACTTGCTATCCTCCTGCCTTAGCCTCCAAAGAGCTGGGATTACAGGTGTGGACTACTACTCCCAGCGAATTTTGTCACTTTTTAATTTCTCATTCTTGTTGAAGTGTTTTTCTTAAACAACATTTGCCACTGACTAAACATTAGCAGAGTTTCTTTTTTGTTCTCAACATGACATGGATCAGTATACTGCATGTGATCGTCAGGGGAGGCCTTCTCAGTACTGGAGGTCTGTCCATTTCTCCAGGATTATGGTATTCCGTCAAAGTTCTCTGGCTTCTGACCCCACTAGGAGTGATGTATACAGAGAAGAATTTCTGACCCTTTACTAATCTCAGTTATTTGAATGCCTTTTTGTAAACAAAGCAGCGGCTTCTAGACAGGCTTAAGGCTGTGGGAGGTTGGTTTTTTTTGTTTGGTTGGTTGGGTTTTTTTTCTCATAAAGGTATAAATTTCTCTTTTTACTAAGGACAAATAAATTCAATTGAAGATAAAACTAATTTGGAATAAAAGTTCACATTGCTTTAAAAACAGAGGGACAGGTTAAAAACAAGTTCTGCAATAAATCTGCAAATGTGGAATCCAAGGGAAATGATCCCATCTGGAAAACCCTACCAGGAGTGCCGTGGCTGGTTTGTGGAGCAATGCAGATTGAGGAGTGAAAAAAGACCCTGTAGTCTTGAAAGATGACAGGCTCCTTAATTGATGTCCATTTCAGCTGGTGCTGTGCCAGCTTATGTTGGCCCCAGTCCAGCGTTCCTGTAATTTGGGAGCCAGGTGTGAAGCATTTTTGTTCCATCTTGTTCCCCAGAATCTGCAGAAGCCTCACACATCTCACTTAAGGCAGCAGCACTCTGTAGGAAACAGATGTACAGGTAGAGGTGGAAGGAAGTGTCACAGCTGGGTTATGGATATTAGAAAAGAAAAAACAAGTCTTCCCCCACACTCAGTGAGATCTGGACTTATGCGTTGGGGGAAAGAGTATTTCACAGCCTCTGTATAAGATGTGATTATTAAGTATCCTAATTAGACTGATATTCATTTGTGGCTTTTCAAAACATGTCTTATTAGACATGTAGGCAAACGTCTTCCATGATTTGCCTTTGTCAGACTCTGGAAACAGATTATAAAGTGCAATATAAAGAACATCTCAAGATGGCCATTGGATCTGATCAGTTCTATCATGGCATCTAAGGGCCAAGGAAACATAAGTATTTAAGAGAGTAGATACTTCAGACTGGGTGGGGAATTAACTGTGATTTTGGGAGATATTGATGAATAGTCTAGGAAACGTTAATGATATCAGTCCAATTTGTTGATATTAGGCTTTTAATGCCCCAGACTATGAACATAGTAGGCCAAACAAGACGTTCTTCCCAGAATCCAGTCTGTATCCTTTCTAGTCCACAGGCTGAACACTGAAGAAAGCAGTTCTGCCTTCCAGGATTACAAAACATTAACAGGATCCTCTCTGTGGGAACATTAAAGTCCTGTGGACATAGACGTTAAATGTGGGCATTGGTGCTTTCCACTGACTTACATTTAGATATAGGGCAATTATTAGCTTTCCAGGACTAAGGGGGAGCTCTGTTTCCCGAAGGGCCCAACCCTTAGGAGTTCTTTGTGGTTCCTCCCTTTTAACTCTGGATCTCACAAAGACAGAGCTGAGGATGGTCTCCAACCTTGAGAATCAGACCACAGTGTCCAGGAGTGCCCACAAGCACACGTAGGTTACTCTTAATCCATATGTACCAGGGTCATAGAGAAGCCTTGATTCACTGGTAGCTTTTGTCTATTCTTGTCTTATTAATACCAGAAAAACTGCAAAATGCCTAGACCAGAGAGTTCAAGAGGGTGAGGAGCTATGAAAGGAAGTTTTCCTCTGATTAATCTGATTTTTAAAAATGTGTTCTATTTTATTTCATTGTGGTAAAATATACAAAATATTAAATTTACCATTTTAACCTCGTTTGTTTGGTTGGTTTGGTTTTTTGAGACAGAGTCTCACTGTGCTTGCAAGTGCTCTACCACTGAGCTCCACTCCTAGCCCCCTATAAAAATTTGTTTAATCTTGAGACAGGGTCTCACTAAGTTACATAGGCAAACTCTGGCTTCAAACTTGTGATCCTCCTTCCTCTGTCTCCTGAGTTGCTGGGACTATAGGCATGTGCCACTGTGCCTGGCTGTCATTTTAATCTTTTTTTAAAGTATGTACTACTGTGGTATTAAGTACATTCACATCGTTGGACAATTATGACCTGCCATCCATCTCCAGAACTTTTTCATCTTCCCCTACTGCATCTCTGTACCAATTCAGTAATAACTCGCCATTCTTCTCCCCCCAGTCCTTGACAACTACCATTCTATTTTCGGTCTCTATCAATTTGACTACTCCATGAACCTCATATAAATGGAGTCATATAACATTTGTCTTCTGGATGGCTTATTTTACTCAGTGTAATGTCTTCAAGGTTTTTCCATGTTGTTGTTGTTGTTGTTGTTGTTGTTGTTGTTGTTAGGTGCCCTCAAGCCGGTATCTGACTCATAGCGACCCTACATACAACAGGCGAAACACTATTGTCAATGCTTCTCTGCTGTTCATAGGGTTTTCAATGGCGGATTGATTTTTGGGAGTGGGTTGCTGGGTCTGTCTCCCATGGCTACAGCACCTGGTGTTCCCAGGTGGTCTCCCATGCAAGTACTAACCAGGCCCAACCCTGCTTAGCTTCCGAGATCTGACGGGATCAGATGCCACAGGGCTACAGCTGCAGGCATCCATGTTGTAGCACATGTCAAAATCTTCCTTTTTAAGACTGAATAATATTTCATGGTAGGTATATACCACACTTAGTTTATCCATTCATCTGTTGACACATGAATTGCTTCCATGTTTTGGCTATTCTAAGTAATGCTACAGTAAACATATATCTCTTTGAGAACTTGGTTTCTGGAGGATGATGAGTTTGAGGCCATCCTGCGCTACCCAGTGAGACCTTTTCTTTGGTGGGGGGTGGAAGAATCTACTTTCAGTTTGAGTGTATACCCAGAAATGGAATTGCTGGGTCAGAGGTGATTTCTTTTTTGTTGTTTGTTTTTTGATTTTTTGAGATAAGGTCTCACTCTGTAGCTCAAGCTGGCTTGGAACTTGCTTTGAAGCCAAGACTGGCCTTGGAATTGTGATCCATTCTCCTTAGCCTCCTAAGTACTAGGATTATAGGCATGCACCACCGCACTCGGCCTGGATCATTGGTAATTTCTATGTGTTTAGATTTGGGGAGAATTGTTATACCATTTTCCACAACAGCTATATCATTTACCAATTTTTTTTTCCTAGCAGCACTAGGGATTGAATCCACGGTCATGTATATGCTAGGCTCATGCTGTCCCACTGAGCGAGGTCCCAGACACTTTTTTCATTTTGAGATAGGGTCTCACTAAGTTCTCCAGGCTGACTTTGAACTTGCTATAAAGCTGTGATCCTCTTGCCTCAGCTTCCCGAATAGCTGGGATTACAGATATATACCACTATGCCTGGCTTTGTTACATTCTAACAGTGCACAAGTATTCCAGTTTGTCCACATTCTCACCAAATAATAGCCTTCCTTATAGGTGTGAAGTGATTTTGATTTTTCATTTCCCTAGTGACTAGTGATGTTGATCATCTTTTCATGTATTTATTTGTCATATACATTTTTGTTGTGTATACTGAGGATCAAACCTGGCACATGTTAGGCAAGTGCTATCTCTACCGCTGAGCTACCTCCCTAGCCCTTGTATATATTTTTAAAATATAACTTCTGTTTTCACAGTTGATGGGCCTTGGGCAGCCTAAGCATTCATGTTTTCCCTTTGAGGCACAGAGAGGCAAACAAAGGAAGATCAGGCCTGTGAAAGTATCTTGTAAGCATTTTATGAAAGTACAATATAGATGTTATCATCTTGGGGCATAAATCCACTGTTGCTGAAATTCTTCAGCATACCTGAAGGTAAGCCAGGCATGGGGGTGCACAACTACAATCCCAGCACCCAAGAGCCTCAGGGAGGAGGATCGTGAGTTTGAGGCCAACCTGGGGTACATTGTGAGTTTGAGGCCAGCATGTACTACGTATGAGACCCTGTCTCAAAACAAACAAACAAAAAACAACTTGAAGATAAAATAAGTTTATATTTTTGTCTGAGACCAAAGTTTGTAAGTTTTTTTGTAGGTAAGGGGAATGGAGCATTGCTGATCTACTATTCATATCCCTTCATCTGCCAGCATGAAATTATCTCTTCTGAACTCAGTCAGGGGTCAAGTCTTTGACATAGTTTTCCTCCACAACATGATCACAAAGTCTGAGGAGCTTTGTTTAGAGATGTGGGTGTGTTGGCCCCTTCCCTTTGATATAAAGTATATTATGTAATCTAACAGATATTTACTACTTACAGTGTGCCAAGCATCCATGTTCATGATTTTCAGACTTCAACAGATTTTACTTACATTTGTGTGTTACTGTTGTCCATTTGGAATCGTAAGCTTCCACATACATTGTTTTATTTCACTTCATCATAGCTTCTAGGTTATGTGTCTCCTGTTGTTTTGTTGCTTCAGAAAAGAAAAGTATTTAGGGAAGGAGATCACGTCTGAATGACTAAAAAACGTGAAACATACTTAAGATTTAGAGTGAGCATCATTCATGTCCTCAGGAACAGTTGCAGAAAGTTAGTATCTACACTGATCTAAACCTTACAATGGATTGTGCCCTCCATAACTATTACAGTTACCACACAGACTCCGAATTGGGTTCAGAATGGGTGATTGGGAATGGGTTTTTCTCCATATGGCTGCTGATCCAAAATATGCTATCTGCATTTTTCTTTGGAAATTTTTGGAGGAAAATGTGAGGACTTTCACTAGCCTTATCTCTTAGAGTCACAAAGATTGCAGTTCTTTTCTATAGCAAGCATAATGTTCTTGATGCAACTTTGCTATCCAAATTATTGCAGTGTGCATGGTCCATTTTTGTTCAGAGGACCAGAGGTGTGCTCTTAGGCAAACCCAGGAGCTGTCACCAAAAGAAAAAACAATTATCTTCTTTGCTTTTTAGTTCTGTGGCTTTGCTGGGTTTGGTTCAAGTGGGATACTAACTTCTGGAGAACTATGGAGATCTTTTTATTTAATCATTCTCTTTCTTGTACTCTGACCTTCTTTTAATTTTCCTAAAGGTCTATTTTTAGAAATATAAAAGAAACCTCCAGTTTCCTGGGTCTCATAGGCATGTTTGATGATGGTGATGATACTACTACTACTACTACTAATAGTAATAATAGCAACTATGAAATTATGTAATCACCATGTGCCAGTTACCATGTTAAGCACTTTACATTATTTCCTTTTATTTTTTTAATGGTGCTGGGACATTGTACATGCTAAGCATGCACTCGTCTACTGAGCTACACTCTCAGCCCCCAAGTATTTCCTTTTATCTTCACAGTAGCCTTGGGAAGGTATGGCATTATTATCTTCATTTGTAGAATGAGGAAACTAAAACTTAGAGGGTGACTTGTGCAAAGTCACACTTTCGCTGCATAGCAGAATTGGAATTTAAATCTGGGTCTCTCTGACTTCAAAATCCACAGCCTTAACTGCTATGAACATATTCCCTCCTTTCAAGAAAGATACTAAAGCTACATGTGCTGATAAGGATGATGTGTTGCTTTTTGAATAAATAAAAAATTGTTTCCAAACCTACTCTAATCACTCCAGTTTTTCTTGAGGAGCTTAAGATTCAAAGAATTCAGTGAGGTCTTCCATTTTTAATAGTATAGTAGGATTAGATACACTGAATGATCTTCTTTATTGACACAACTAAAGTGCTAACTATAATGTAATGTAAAGGTGAATGAGCTGAAATGAAAACAAATCTACAGATCTTAAAAACTAAATGAAGATTCTTGAGAAGTGAGTAGTGTCAGAGCTGGGTGGTGCCTGCCCTGATTTCTATCAAATGCTGGAAACCTTGCGTTTATACTTTAAAAACTTTTTGGGGTACAGGGAATAGGCATGACAGCATGGTACCTACCTGTGTGAGGAATCGCATAGGAGGTCCTACTTAATGCTGGGACTCTAAAAAGAGACCCTCAGTGTGAGTATGATTGAGGAGTGCACCCCACTATGAGAATTTGTGACCATGAGCTAACTCTCATGCAGGTGGTTAGACTCAGTACTTCCTATGTACTCCGAAGAACCTTGAGCAGAGAGCTTAAGGTGACCTCTATTTTGTAGTGTCCCAGGATGACTGGCAGAAGCAGAGAAAAATCTCTAGAGAAATGTAGCTTCAACTCAGGCCACAAAGAATTCCCATGGATAAAGTTCTGTAGAAATCAGCTCGTACTTTTTAAATAAAATTGTCATTCCCAGCAAATCTTTTTTTTTTTTTTTTTGGTACTGGTGGTTGAACCCAGGGCCTCACACTTGCATGCTTTGCAAGTGCTATACCACTGAGCTGCACCTCCAGCTCATTTTTTCTTTTTTTTTAACTTTTTGAGACAGGGTCTTGCTAAATTACGCAGACTGCCTCTGGTCTCCAACTTGCAGTCCTCCTGCCTCTGCCTCTCCAGTCACTAGGATTACAGGCGTGCACCACCGCGGCCAGCTTGCAAATCTATCTTTTAAAGCAAAGGTAACAAGAGAAACAAAAACGTGTCAGCACAAAGACTTGTACATGGATATTCATGCACTCTTGTTTTTAATAGCCCAAAGTAGGAACAATCCAAATGTCCATCAAGAGGTGAATTAGGATAAAGAAGCTGTAGTATATCCATGCTGTGGAATACTATGTGCGATAAAAAGGAGTACGGTATTGATAGAATCTTAAAATTATTATATCGAGTAAAAGAAGCCAGGTAAAAAAGAGACCATGTTGTGCAATTCTATTTTATATAAAATTTTAGAAAATTGAAACTAATCTATGATGAGAGGCTGGGGTTTAGCTCAGTTGGTAGAGTGCTGCTCTGCACTCTCTGAGGCACAGAGTCCAATCCCAGCACCACATAAACAGGAGAATGATATGGCAGTCCACTCCCAAAGCAATCTCCAAAACAATGAGCCATTGAAAACTCTATGAGGGTCACTATGAGTTGGACAGCACCTAACAACAACAACAACAACAATTTATGATGACACAAAATAGATCAGTGGTTGCTTGGGGATGGGAATGGAGGGACGAGTAGGTTACCAAAGGAACAAAGAAATTTTGGGAGGTGATGCATATGTTTACTGTCTAGATTGTGGTGGTAGTTTAATCTCTCACACACATATGTATATGTGTATGTCAAAATGAACCAATTGTGAACTTTAAATATGTGCAGTTTTAGGGTAACTCAATTATGCCTGAGTAAAATTGTGCCCTTTGTTTTATACAGATGAATGTTTTACTAAGTTTTATTTCTTTTCTTTTTCTTATTTCTTTTCTTTCTTTCCTTCCTTCTTTCTTTTTCCTGTGGTACTTGGGGGATGAACTCAGGGCCTCACACATACTTTGCAAGTGCTCTACCACTGAGCTGCACCCCCATCCCATCTTTTATTTTTCTATGGTGGCACAGGGTCTTGCTAAGTTTCTCAGGCTGCCTCTGGCCTGGAATCTGCGATCCTCCTGCCTCCACCTCCCAAATTGCTGGGATTACAGGCATGAGCCACCGTGCTTGGGCTTAAATTTTACTTCTTGATTTAAAAAAGTTCCTATTTCCTAGGTGGATCATTGTGTAAAGAGGACATTATTTCTCAAATGCTTGATTTTTTTTTAATGTAAAGCTACAGAATGTTGTTAGATGTACCATGACCAGTATTGTAATAAGCTTGGGAAATTCTGGAGTTAAAATTATTGACTGTTAGGTAGCATACTTCCAGTAGAATTTCATATTTTGAAATTATACATTATGTTTGTATTCAAGGAATTGACTAATTCTTACCTGTTTTGCCATTTTAACAATAAAGGCCAGTTTCAAGGCCTGATTCAAACAACCTATATTAAAAATATTGTACTACTTTTCATAAGCCTGCAGCCGTACCACTGTGGTGTCTGATCCCATCAGATCTGGAAAACTAAGCAGGGTCAGGCCTGGTTAGTAGTTGGATGGGAGACCGCCTGGGAATGCCAGGTGCTATAGGCTTGGGAGAAGGACCTGACAATCCACTCCCCCAAAACCAATCAGTCATTGAAAACTCTATGAACAGCAGAGGAGCATGACAGTAGTGTTTTGCCTGTTGTAAATCGGGTCTCTATGAGTCAGACACCGACTCAACAGCACCTAACAGCAACAACAACAAAATTGCAAAGGAAAAAACTAAAAGGATATTTTTTTTAGAAAACCCTATAGCTTTCAAAGATACATTTTATTATTTACTAACTGTGAAATAAGAGGAAAGATATTTTAATCTCCTTTTTTCATTATTAAATAATAGACTTATTGAGATATAATTCACATCACATGTTTACCCTTTTATACAATTCAATAATTTTTCTATGTTCATGGAGTAGCACAATAATCACTATCTAATTCCAGAACACTTTCATTACCTCAAGCCATCGGGGGACCATAACCATTGTAATTTCCTGTTCTCCCTTGACCCCTAGCAGCCACTATTTCAGTCTCTCTGAATTTGCCTATTCTGGACACTTCATGCAAATGTAATCATATAATTAATTATGTGGCCTTTTTTTGGTCTGGCTTCTTTTACTTCATGTTTTCAAGGTTCATTAAGTTATACTATGTGTATTAGTACTTCATTCTTTTTATGGCTGAATAATATTCCACTGTATGGGAATTCTGTATTTCAGCAGTTAATGGAGATTTGAGGAGTTTCCACTTTTTGACTATTATGAATAATGTTGCTATGAGAATTTGTGTATAATTTTTTGTTTGTTTTGTTTTTGAGGCCAGTTCTTGCTTTGTAACCCCAGTTGGTCTGGAACTTGCTTATAGACCAGGCTAGCCTCAAACTTGAGGCAATCCTCCTGCCTCTGCCTCCTGCGTACTGGGATTACAGGCACTCGCCACCATGCCCAGGTATCTGTACAAGTTTTTGTGTGGACATGCATTCATTTCTCTTGGATATACATCTAGAAGTGGAATTGTTTGGTCATGTGATAAACTCTGTCTAATTTTGTGAGGAACGTCTAGACTAGACTGATTTACAAAGCAGCTGTGAAATTTTATATCCTCATTGGCAACAACTATATAAGGGTTCATTTTTTTCCATATCCTCACCAATGTTTCTTATTATCTGTCCTTTTTTGAGACAAAGTCTTGCTGTAGAGCCCAGGCTAGTCTCGAAGTTCCTCAGTCCTAAACTTTCTTTTCATGATCATTTACGCTTACTTTTGTTTTGAGTTTTGAGGCATCATCTCACTATGTAGTGCAGGCAGGCCTTGAACTGGCTACCTCCTGCCTCAGCCTCCCAAGTGGTGTATGTGCGACACACCAGGCTCGTACCTGTCCTTTTTATTATAGCTATCGTTCATGGGTGTGAAATGGTATATCATTGTGGTTTTGATTTGCATTGTCAATGACTGATAATGTTGACCCTCTTTTCATGTGCTTACTGGCTATTTGAATATCTTTGGAGAACTGTCTATTCAAATAGTTTGCCTTCTTTTTTTTCTTTTTTTTTCTTTCCTCCTCACTACTGGGCATTGAACCCAAGGCCTTGTGCATGCTAGACAAGTGCTGTGCCACTGAGCTGCACTCCAAGTCCATTTTTTAGTTTCTATTTTGAAACAGAGTCTTGCTAAATTGCACAGACTGCCTCTAGTCTACAACTTGCAAGTCTCCTGCCTCAGCCTCCTGAGTCACTGGAATTAAGGACATGCACCACCACTCCTGGCTGCAAGTTTTAGTTTTGATAAAATCTAATTAATCTATGTTTGTTACTTGTACTTTGGTGTTCTAAAGACATTATTAAATAAAAAGCATAGGGATTTATCATTATTAAACATCCTTACTAGAGGAAATTCCTTCTACATAAAGTACATATTTTAAGAAAACTATGCCAATTGCCATAGCCTGTGGAATCCGATCCCGGCAGATCTCGGAAGCTAAGCAGGGCCGGGCCTGGTTAGTACCTGGATGGGAGACCGCCTAGGAACACCAGGTACTGTAGGCTTGGGAGAAGGACCTGGCAACCCCCTCCCAAAAATCAATCTGCCATTGAAAACCCTATGAACAGCAGAGAAGCACTGACAATAGTGTTTCCCCTGTTGTACAGAGGGTCTCTATGAGTCGGACACCGACTTGACGGCACCTAACAACAACAACAACATACCAACTGCAAAAAGAGATGGTGAGCAGTGATGGTAATTACAAAGTTGGATCAGATTCATTACAATAGAGTTGAGAGGCCCCTTAGAACACCTAAGCATAGGTTGCCTACCTAATGAGGGAATGGTCCTCCAGAGACCACAGTAACCTGTTTTAGATCATTCCCAGAGTTTTCTCTCTCATGAGACACTTATTATTAAAAAGTTCCTTTTCAAATTAAATAAATCCAGTCTGCCTTCCTGTAATTCCTATGCATTGGTTTTAGAGAGGTTTTTCTTTTTTGCAGAATCTCAAGGTCTGTTCTTCTATACCTGACTCACCTTAGTATACTTGAAATTCTCCTGAAGTTTTCTTTTCTTGAAGCTAAACATTCACCAGTACAATCAAGTAGATTTTTGACCAATGCTATGAAATAGAACTTTCTGTGCCAATAGTGATACTATGTTTATGCAACATCCTATACAGTAGCCACTGGCCTGTGACAAGTGAATACTAGAAATGTGGTCACTGTAACTGAAAAGCAGGGAAAAAATTAATTTTAGTTAGTTGAAATAGCTACTTGTAGCTAGTGTCTGCTGTATTAAACATTGCAATTCTAGATCATTCTGGCCAGATTCCTCTGTTTCAGTGGTTTTCATAATGTGCCACCAATACCAGCAGCATCAGATTCCCCTGGGAAGTTAGGTTGATTTAGGTCCTACCCCAGACCATGAATCAGAAAGTTTGGGGATGGGCAGTAATCTAGTTGAACAAGTTCCCCAGGTGACTCCAGTGCCCTAACACTTAATGTCTATCAGCTTGCTGTACTGTGGGGGCTTGTGTGTTATTGTGATGCTGAAAGCTATGCTACTGGTATTGTAGATACCAGCAGGGTCACCCATAGTGAACAGGTCTCAGTTGAGCCTCCAGACTAAGACATCCTAGGGAGAGGGACCCAGCAGCCACTCCAGAAACAATTAGCCATTGAAAACACTATGAATAGCAAAGAAACACTGTCAGATATAGTGCCAGAAAATGAGCCCCCCAGGTTGGAAGATGCTCAAAAGAGGACAGGGGAGTAATTGCCTCCTCAAAGTAGAGTCTACATTAATGATGGAAATGGAGTAAAGCCCCAGGGACCTCCATTTGCTGATGAATCATGACTCAAAATGACGATGAACAGCTGTAATACCCATTAATAATTGGAACTCAGAATGTATGTAGTATGAATCTAGGAAAATTAGAAATCATCAAAAGGGAAATGGAACATACAAACATTGGCATTCTAGGCATCAGTAAGCTAAGATGGACAGGCATGGGCCATTTTGAATCAGAAAATCATATGGTCTTCTCTACTGGGAATGACAAATTAAAGAAAAATGGAGTTGCATTCAGCATCAAAAAAGATGTTTCAAGATCTATCCTGAAGTGCAGTACTGTCAGTGATAGAATAATATCTATGCACCAACTAGGAAGGATAGTTAATACAACTTATTCAAATTTATGCACCCACCGCTAAGGCCACAAATGAAGATAGGGAAGATTTCTCCTAGTTCCTGCAATCTAAAATAGATCAAATGTGCAATCAGGATGGACTGATAATTACTGGTGACAGGAATGCAAAAACTGGAAACAAAGGAGAAGGCTCAGTAGTCAGAAAATACGGCCTTGGTAACAGAAATGATGCTGGAGATCACATGATAGAGTTTTATCAAACCAATGACCTTTTCATTGCAAATACATGTTTTCACCAACATAAACAGTGACTGTACACTTGGAATTCACCAGATGAAACATACAGGAACCAAATTGACTATATTTATTGAAAGAGATGATGGAAAAGCTGTATATCAAATGTCAGAACAAGACCAGGTGCTGATTGTGGATCAGACCATCGATTGCTCATATGTAGGTTCAAACTGAAACTGAAGAAAATTAGAACAAGTGTATGAGAGCCAAGATATAACCTTGAATATATCCCACCTGAGTTCAGAGACCACCTTAAGAACAGGTTTAATGCATTAGACACTAATGATTGAAGACCAGACAAGTTGTGGCATGACATCAAAGACATCATCCATGAGGAAAACAAAAGGTTATTAAAAAGACAGGAATAAAAAGAAAAGACCAAATTACATGTCAAAAGAGCCTCTGAACATCAGGCAGCTAAAGCAAAAGGAAGACATGATGAAGTTAAGGAACTAAACAGATTTCAAAGGGCAGCTTGAGTAGACAAAATCAAATATTATAATGACATGTGCAAAAAGCTGGAGATAGAAAACCAAAAGAGAAGAACATGCCCTGTTTTTCTCAAGCTTAAGGAACTGAAGAAAAAATTGAAGCCCCAAGTGGAAATAGTGAAGGATTCTATAGAGAAAATGTTAAATGATGCAGGAAACATCAAAAGAAGATAGAAGTAATACCGAGTCATTATACCAAAAGGAATTGGTGGGTGACCAACCATTTTAAGAGGTTGCATGAGATCAGGAACCAGTGTTACTGAAGGACAAAATGGAAGCTGCGTTAAAGGAACTGACAAAACATAAGGTTCCAGGAATTGATGGAATACCAATAGAGATGTTTCAGCAAACAGATACAGCATTGGAGATGCTCACTTGTTTATGGCAAAAAATTTGGAAAAATAACTACCTGGCCAGTTGACTGAGAGAGGTCCATATTTCCCAAGAAAGGAAATCCAAACAAATAAAGAAACTGTTGAATGATTTCTTTAATATCACACACAAGTAAAATTTTGTTAAAGATCATTCAAAAGCCACTGCAGCAGTATATAGAAAGGGAACTACCAAAATAGCAAGCTGGATTCAGAAGAGGGTGTGGAACCAGGGACATAATTGCTGATGTCAAATAGATATTAGGTAAAACCCAGAATGCAAGAGAATACCAGAAAGATGTCTATCTATGTTTTATCAACTATGCAAAGGCATTTGACTGTGTGGATCATGACAAATTCAGGATAACACTTTGAAGAATGGGAACACCAGAGCACTTAATTGTACTCATGAGGAACCTGTACATGGATAAGGAGACAGTCATTTGAACAGAACAAGGAAACACTGCCTGGTTTAAAATCGAGAAAGGTGTGCATCAGGGCTGTATCCTTTCACCATACCTCTTCAGTCTCTATGCTAAGCAAATAATCTGAGAAGCTGGACTTTATGAAGGACGTGGCATCAGGATTGGAGGACAACTGATTAACACCTTGGGTTATGCAGATGACACAACTCGGCTTGCTGGAAGTGAAAAGCATTCAAAACATTTACTCACAAAGATCAAAGAACACAACTTTTAGTATAGATTGTGCCTCAACATCAGCAAAACATAAATCCTTACAACTGGGTCAGTATGCAACTTCATGATAAATGGAGAATAGACTGAGGTTGTCCAAGATTTTGCTTTACTTGGTTTTACACCCATGGAAGCAACAGGCAAGAAATCAAAAGATGCATTGTAGTGGGAAAAGCTGTTGCAAAAGACCTCTTTAACGTGTTGAAAAGTAAAGATGTCACATTGAAGATGAAGGTGCGCCTGACTTATGCTGTGATATTTTCATTCGCATCATATGGTTGTGAAAGCTGGGTATTTGAATGAGGGAGACAGGAGAAGAATTGATGCTTTTGAATTATAGTGCTGGAGATGAATATTGAATATACCATGGACTACCAAAAGAACCAAGAGATCTGTCCTAGAAGAAATGCAACGAGAGTGCTCCTTGGAAGCAAGAATGTCTAGGCTGCATCTTATGTATTTTGGACACTTAGGAGAGACCAATCCCTGGAGAAGGACATCATGTTTGGGAGAGTGACAAGTCAATAAAAAAAGAAAAACCCTTAACTAGATGGATGGGCACAGTGTCTGCAACAATGGGCTTAAACATAAGTAACATCATGTAGTTGGCACAGAATCGGGGAGTTTTTCATTCTGTTGTGCATAGGGTTGCTATGAGTCAGACCCAACTCAACAGCACCTAACAACAACAACAACAACACTTGAAAGCCAATTCTAAGTCTTCAAAGCTTCTGTTAGAAGCACTGCTCAGGCATGGTCTGATGTGCATGGGTCTCACCTGGAACCGTTTTAAGTGGCTTCAAAAAAACAGTTTGAATACAATTTTCTAGATAACACAGTGACTGCATATTATAAAACAAATACAATATGATTATGGAGAATTAAAAATGTATATATAGTGCCAGCTGAAGTTCAAAAAAAAAGAGGGGGATGATCCACTAAGTCTCATATGCATCCTTATGCTGCTGGAATTCGAACCCTGGGCTCTTAATTCTCAGCCTGATACGCTTTCTATCTATCAGGCTGTTTCATGAAAAAGGCCCCACTGACTGGCCTGGTGTCTCCCAGAAGAGAAAAATCTGGTTCCTTGGCATGTATTTTACTCTACCCCCTTTAGGGGGCGTTCCTGGCTGTTATTCTACCACCTCCCCACTGTTAGGGTGCGTCTGTAGTCGCATTTAATGTCCTGGGAACATCTCCTCCTTTTTAGGGTTTAACAGACTTCACATATGTAGTTATCTTCTTTTGATAGGATTTTTGTCCGCTTCTGCTTAAAACCTAGAAGAGAAGTTGGCTTGTTCTTTTGCTGGCCTTGAGCCAGATGTCATAACTTCAGGCAGTGCCACGCTACATATCTCCAGCAGTTTGAAATGGAGAATAGAGTTAGAGATAAGATCAGCAGCTTTAGGTGATGGCATTGTTTCAAATAAACCATGCATGACCCAAAGCTTCCACTTCAAATGGAGAATGAAATTGCTTCATCCTTTGACAGCTTGCTCCATGAAAGAAATTTATCTTCACTTAATTGCTTTAGATCCCAAGAGGTTACATACAGTAATTTTTAGGAGATAATTATATCAAATTTTAAAAATATGTGACTGCGGATGTGAATTTCAACTTCAGTGGACAATATTGAGGGGGACACCAAAAGTCTTGCTGAACTTCCTGATAGGTTTCTGTTCTCATTCTAAGAGTCTCCTTGGATCCTAGACTGCTTATTCTCAGAATGTACTGATTGAGATGTAGGACCGATGGTACAGCCCTATGCTATTAGAGTTAAAGCATCTGGTCTACTGTTTCCACAGGGGGTAGCATTTTGCTCAGACTTCTGGTGTGGGGAGGAGTCAAGCTGGCCAGCTGGCTTCCGGCTGCATGTCTTCATCTTATCCGGCTGGGCACAGTCTGCCTACACTGTGGGCCAGAGCCACTGGGGGTTCTGGTCAGTGGCAGCTGAAAACCAGCAAACTTGTTGATTTTAAAACACGACTATTTAGATGTTAGGGATAAACTTCCTGTAGATGGGGACAGGCTCCTTAATGTTTGAATTTCCAGTTCTTGTTTCCTTGGCCTTTATATTTGAAAGAGTCTAAGCTTCCATTCTGTTGTTTTCACTAATCCCAGCTGCTACCAACTTTTGCCCCACATTTTTTTTTCTTATTTCTGAAATTCCAAGGTTCTTTGTTTCCTACGTCCTGCTAAGGCTGGAATTTAGCTTAAAACTGGGGTTTAGTTGGTAGGGTGCTGCTCCACACTTACTGAGGACTTGGATTCAATCTCTAGCACTGCAAAAATGGGAGAAGGATGTGGCAATCCACTCCTGAAGCAATCCCGAAACAGTCAGCCATTGAAAGCCCTATGAGGGTAGCTATGAGTCAGACCTGACTTGACAGCACCTAACAACAACCAACAACCTCCTACTAATTAATTATATTTCTGTGTTGTGATAGAACAACCCCTAGAATGACTACAGGTGTTTTCCAAATGTGAACACAGTTTTCCCTTGGTCATCTCTCACTACTTTTTGTCTGCATATCCCTTTAAGACAAAATGTGAGTTCTGTGAGACTTCTAATTGACATCCCTAAGTGTTTAATGAGTGGGCTGGGATTTAGCTCAGTTGGTAGAGTGCTGTGCTGCAGTCTCTGAGGCCCTGAGTTCAATTCCCAGCACCGCGAAAATGGGAGAAGGGCCTGGCAATCCACTCCCAAAGCAATCCTGAAACAGTCAGCCATTGAAAACCCTATGAGGGTCGCTATGAGTTGGATACCAACTCGACGGCACCTAACAACAACAACAACAAGTGTTTAATGTGGTGCTGTGTATCTCATGAGGGCGTGTGAGTAACAGCCAGTGAGGTATATCTGAGTGACATGGATTTTAGACACTCCTGCCTTAACGACAGTGAAGAATTAACTTGGAGATGCAAGGGACTTTTGCATTCTCTACTAGGGTCAGTGAATACCTGAGCCAACTCATGGTGCAGGTGTGCAAAAATCAATCAGTGGTCGGACTCAAGCAGAGAATCTGCAAAGCCAAAGACTTCCATTTCTCATCAGGTTCTATCCAGGTTGAGTTCTGCGATGCCTTCTACCCACAGGGGTCATTCTCTGGGTGTCCTTTGTCCATTTACTCTTAATCAGAGTTAGGCACACTCCTTAGTTCAAAGTGGGGAGTGTTTCCTTTTCTTTTAAATTCCTACCCAAAAAACCTGACAGCTATATTGAGTAAGCTAGTTTGCATTTGAAAAACGTCATACTAGTATGCCTCTGAGGGAAATCTGCAGCAAGTACTGTCACATCATTTCTTGGAGTCACATCAAGAGATTTTTGAAGGAGTTACACTTTTGCTCACATCTGAAACATGAGCACCTGAATGGCAGCCCGGAGGAGTCATCGGGTCAGGGTGTTCCGTGTGTACTTTGAGAAAACATTTCTGAGTATTATCACCACCCTGGTGGCCTCATCTGTAGTAGCTTTTCTCCTGCCCACTATTGGTCTGAGAGTAGAAACCTAAGTACAGTTGCCTAGTCCTGAGTTGAAATGCATACACCTTAGTAGGAAATATCTAGAGCATGCCAGTCAATGGTCCATTGCCTGCCCTTCCTTGGATTTGTTTAGCATTGTTAAAAGGCATCAGCTCAAACTGGGCATAGTGGCACATACCTGTAATCTCTGCAACTTGGGAGGCAGAGGCAGGAGGATTGCAGGTTTGAGACCAGAGCTAGCCTGCATAACTTACCAAGACCCTGTCTCAAAAATAAAAAATAAAAAAGGGACTGGGGTGCAGCCCAGTGATAGAGAGCTTGCAAAGTATGTGCAAGGCCCTGAGTTCAACCCCTAAGTACCAAAAACAAAAAATAAAAGAAAGAAAAGAAACATATCAGCTCTTCCATAGAGATTAAATCACTTGCATTACTATTTTAACCAACTTCCCATTCCTCATCATGAAACTATCTAGTTCCTCCCGTTGACAGGTTGCTTATTTTATTTATTTTTTGTTGTTTGAGACAGGGTTATAATATGTAGCCCAGATAGGTCTAGAACTCAAGATCCTCCTGCCTCAGCCTCCTAACTGCTAAGATTACAGGTGTAGACCACCACACCTGTTTGGGTTGCTTGTTTAGACAGTTTTGTTTACTATACCAAGAAACTCCCATAGTCACTTATCATGATTCAGGCCATTTCTTTTAGATTTATTTTTTTCCCAGAAGCAGCAACTTGTTTCTCCTCCCGTTGTATTTAATAAGAAGTAACCAGTAACAATCACTAGCCACTCTAAGTATGTTTCAAAATTAAATTAATTAAAATTAAATAAGATTTAAAATTCTTCAGTCACACAAGCCACATTCCAAGTGGTCAGTCACCACGAGATTAAAGGCTACTGTATTCTCAAGCATAGGTATAGAACATTTCCATCATTGCCAGAAGTTCTCTTGGGATAGCTTGCTTTGTGATAAGTCAAGGAGTGTGACTCCATTATTAAAGTTAGAGGTGAAGGGAGTGGATAGGGAAAGGGGAAATGCTGGTCAAATAGTTCAAAGTTTAAGTTAGAAGGATCATTCCTGATTATCTAGCATATAGCATGGGGACTGTAGTATATTTCTTTTTTTTTTAATTTTATTTTATTATTATTTTTTTAATTGGACATTTTTAATGTACACTTTAATGTGATTCATTCTGACATGCTTTTCATTGTGACATTTCCATATGTGCATTTTGATATACACTATTCATATAGGTTCCCCCTTACCCTCTTGTATGCTTCCCCCCCGCACCCCCCCATCTAAGTATTTTCTATCATTTACTTCGTAATATTTTTCTATATGTCCTTGGGTTCCAGTTCTGTTTAAGGCAGACACTTTTCCTGTAGTGAACTTTGTTTTTATCTTGTCAGAACAACTGCATGCATTTTCTAGACCATTTATATTGACACCATTCTTAGCTTTTTTTTTTTCATTTTATTTTGATCCGACCTTTGAATAGGATTTTTCTTTCTTATAATTTTGATTCAGCTCCCACATATGAGTGAGAACATGTAGTGTTTCTTTTTCTGAGCTTGTGTTCCTTCACTTAGAATAATTTTCTCTAATTCCATCCATTTTGCAGCAAATGACCTTATTTCATTATTCTTAATTGCTGTGTAGTATTCCACTGTGTATATGTACCATAGTTTTTTTATCCATTCTTCTGTTGAAGGGCACTTTGGTTGATTCCATATCCTTGCTATTGTGAAAAGTGCTGCATTGAACATGGAGATGCAGGTGTCTCGGTGGTATGATGACCCATCTCCCTTTGGGTAAATTCCCAGTAGTATTATAGCTGGGTCATATGATAGATCTATTTTCAGTTTTTTAAGATACCTCCATATTGATTTCCACAGTGGTTGGACCAATTTACAGCTCCACCAACAATGTAAGAGTGTTCCTTTTTCGTCGCAATCTCACCAGCATTTGTTGTTATTTGTTTTATTGATCTTGGCCATTCTTACTGGTGTAAGGTGAAATCTCAGAGTTGTTTTAATTTGCATTTCCCTACTGGCTAGGAATACTGAGCATTTTTTCATGTGTTTCATGGCTTTACGGACCTCTTCATTTGAGAACTGTGTACTCAATTCCTTTGCCCATTTGTGTATTGTGTTATTTGTTTTTTTGGGAGTTTTTTTCTTGAGTTCTTTATT
This sequence comes from Pedetes capensis, assembly GCA_007922755.1. NCBI lineage: Eukaryota > Metazoa > Chordata > Mammalia > Rodentia > Pedetidae > Pedetes > Pedetes capensis. Next base: position 3,644 of record VMDO01026480.1, on the reverse strand, counting down.
GTAGTTGTTGTTGTTAGGTGCTGTCGAGTCGATATCCGACTCATAGCGACCCTCATAGGGTTTTCAATAGCTCACTGTTTCGGGATTGCCTTGGGAGTGGATTGCCAGGCCCTTCTCCCATTTTTGCGGTGCTGGGAATTAAACTCAGGACCTCAGAGACTGCAAAGCGGCTCTCTGCCAACTGAGCTAAATCCCAGCCCCATAAATTCTAGTAATTAGACCTTTGTCAGATGTATAAAATGCGAAGATTTTTTCCCATTCCATGGAGTTTTCCTTGACTCTGTTAATTGTTTCTTTTGCTGTGCAGAAGCTTTTTAATTTCATGTAATCCCATTTATCTATTCTTGTTGCAATTTCTTGAGCAATTGGAGTCCTATTAAGGAAATACTTTCCTATGCCTGTATGATGGAGTGTATTACCTATCTTGCCTTCTATAAGTTTTAAAGTTTCTGGTTTTATGTTGAGATCTTTTATCCATTTTGAGTTAACTCTCGTGTATGTTGAGAGATGCAGGTCAGCTTTCATTTTTCTGCATACGGATGACCATGTTTCCCAGCACCATTTGTTGAAGAGGCTGTCCTTTTTCCAGTTTACTTGCTTTGCTCCTTTGTCGAAAATCAGGTGGCGTGTTGAGGTATATCTGGGTCTTCTCTTCTGTTCCAGATGTCTTCGGGCCTATTTTTGTGCCAGTACCAAGCTGTTTTTGCAACCACTGCCCTGTAGAATAGCTTGAAGTCAGGAACTGTGATTCCACCTGCATTAGATTTGCAGCTTAAAAGTGTTTTGGCTATGCCTGGTCTTTTGTGGTTCCATATGAATTTTTGGATCATTTTTCCTATTTCTGTAAAGTCAGCCAGTGGAATTTTAATGGGTATTGCATTAAATCTATAGATTGCTTTTGGTAGGATAGCCATTTCTACTATATTAATTCTCCCTATCCAGGAGCAGGGGAGGTCTTTCCATTTTTCAAGGGACTGTAGTATATTTCAAAATAGCTTTTATGCAAGATTGGATTTTAAGTGTTCTTACCACAAAGAAAATAGTAAGTAAGCTGAGTGTGGTAGCACATGTCTGTAATCCTAGCACTCAGGAGGCTGAGGCAGGAGGATCACATTCAAGGCCAGCCATCTTGGGCTACATAAGTGAGAACTTGTCTCCAAGAACCACCACCACCACCCAAAAGACAGAAAGAAAGAAGTGGTAAGTAAGCGTATGAGGTATGTTGATCATGTGTTAATTAGCCTGGTTTGGTAATTCCGTAGTGGTATACATTTTTTGAAACATCATATTATATCCCACAAACATAACAAATATTTCTTAATTAAAAGTAAAACTTTTTTTTTTTTTTTTTTTTTTTTTAAGACAGAGTCTTGGTGTGCTGTCCAGGCTGGTTTCAAACTCCTGGGGTCAAGGAAGCAATACTCCTGGCTCAGCCTCCTGAGTACCTGGGCCTAGAGACATGTGCCACCACACTCAGCTTAAAATAAATCATTTAAAAAAGAGAGACCTGAACAGTGATAGGGAGGATATGCAGAGGGAGATATTGAGATTTGAATAATTAAAGACCCCTAATTAGGAATGAATCAGCATCAGAGATGATGGACTTCAAAGAGTGGAAAACTACAAGATTCCTATTGCAATAATTTAGTAGTGAATTTAATAGGCTGCAGGATATTATCCTTCGAAAATGATCAGTTTTCATGATCTTCCATAAGGAATTTTTCTATTCCTATAAGTGCAACCAGGGCTAGGATTTAGCTCAGTTGGTAGAGCACCACTCTGCAGTCTCTGGGGTCCCAAGTCTGATTCCTAGCAAAAATGGGGGAAGGATGTGGCAATCCACTCCTGAGGCAATCCCAAAGCAATCAGCCATTGAAAACCCTATGAGTGTCGCTATGAGTCAGACATGACTCAACCACACCTAACAACAACAAGATCAGTACAACCTCTTAGAACTTTTTTCCTAACCCTCTTCTTAGTCTTTACCTCTGTACTGTCCATCATTAGTGCCTTCTTTTCCATTCTGACTATCTCTTTTCAGTGAAAAAAATTGCATTTCCATTGTACATAGTGCTGTCATGATATGCCATCTTACTTGATTTCCGCTATAGTTCTGTGAGGCATTGTCTCATTTTATAGGTGAAAAAACTAAGATTTAGAGAGTAAGAGTAGGTGAGAACCCAGTAGCTCATTTAGTATTATGTTTAGGTGAATATGAATTTCAACCACAAAGGCCTAAGCATACAAAATTTGGTTCTCTTGAGTAAAGAGTCCTGAAATAGGCAGTCGAGGGCTAGTATTTAGACTCTCCCACTTCATTCTATCAACTATCATACACTTAGGACATATGGTTTGGATATGAAGTGTTTCCCAAAAAGGCTCATTACTTAAAGGCTTGGTCCCCAGCTCTTGGTGCTAAGAGGTAGTTGGATCATGAGGGCACCAACTTCATCAATGGGTTAAATCTATTGATGAGTTCATACTGAATGGGCAACTGGGAGTTAAGGCCTGATTGAAGGAAGTAGGTCACTTTATACACATAGCATACTGTTTATATCCTCTGCTTTGCTTTTCACACTCAACCTTACAGTTTTTAAACTTATCCATGTTGATGTGTATAGTTTTGTTTCTTTTCATATTTACATATTATATTAACATTATATGTTATATATTAATATATAACTGATATATATTAATATATAATAATATATCATATATTCATTAATATGTAATAGTCATCGCATATAACAATTTATTGATCTTTTCTATTATAGATGCAAGTTTTTTTACCACTACTAACAATACTGTGGTCTCTTTGTACTAATATGTGAGTTTCTGTAAGAAACATCTGTAGCCAGGCATGGTGGTATTTACCTGTAGTCCCAACTTCTTGGGAGGCTGAGGCAGGAGGATCACTTGAGCCCAGGATCGGCAACATAGCAAGACCTCGTCTTTTTCTTTTCACAATATCAAGAAAGAAAGATATCTAAGATGATTAATGTGTAAGCAAAACTGATTTAATAGTTGCACAATAGATATAAGCAAATGACTTATTACTCTATACCCCACTAACATTTATAAATAAAAAGAAAGAAAGAAAGAAAGAGATACATCTAGAAGTAGTGGAATTGCTAGGTTGCAAGATGGTAAGCTCACCATCAACTCTGCTATTGCAAAGTGACCATACCAGTTTCTCATACCACCTACAAGATATGATTTCTTGCTTTTCCACATTCTCACAGTAGTAAGCATTTCCAAACTTTGGATGGATTTTAAGTCATATCCCGTTTTAGTTTACATTTTTCTTATTACTAGAGAGGTTAAACATTTATCCTTATGTTTATTAGCCATTTCAGATTTTATTTTACTTTATTTTATTTTATTTTACTTTATTTTATTTTATGATAGTCTCACTGTGCTTCCCATCTTGGTCTTGAACTCCTGCTCTCAAGTGATCCTCCTATGTCAGCCTCCCTAATGCAGGAATTACAGGCCTGCATATCCTCTCACATTCATGGCTGAAATACCCCTTCTTTTAATTCTCTGTTCATATGTTTATATTCTCTGCCTATTTTCTCTCCATTCCTTCTGATTTTTTTTTTTTTTTTTTTTTTTTTTTTTTTTTTTTTTTTTTTTTTTTTTTT
>VMDO01026479.1:0-26649 GCA_007922755.1 Pedetes capensis | reverse complement strand
TTTAGAACAATTACATGTGATTTTTAGTCCATTTGTATTGACCTCATTCTTATCTTCCCTCCCCCCCTTTTAATGTGATCTGACCTTTGAGTAGGATTTTTCCTTCTTGTAATTTTGAGTCAGCTCTCTCATATGAGTGAGAACATGTGTTGTTTAGATGAACTTTTTCTATAAAGGACCACAGACTAAATATTTTAGGCCTTTTATTCCATGCTCAACTCTGCTCCTATAGTGTGAATGCAGCCACAGGCAATAAGTAAAGAACAATATGGCTGTATTCTAATAAAACTTTAATTATCAAAACAAGTGAATCATAGTTTGTCAACCTCTGCTGTATGTTAGACTTCTAGTTGCTCTGTCAAGTGCATTACACATTTTCCTTTACTTAACTTTCAAAACAAGGCAATAAAGAACATGCTTCTTATTATCTTTTCAGGTACATATATAAAATAAAAACAAAACCAAAAATTTAGCTTCAGAGAAATGGGTTGATTCAGCTAAAGTTTTCATATACCCGTGAGTCAGCTTCAAATGTTGGTTTGTGTGGTTCCCAAGCCAGAACTATTTGGTTGTTTAATCTCTTCAGATGTGAAAATTGTGTAATGTGGTGTCTTTTCAGAAGTTGATTGATAGTTTTAACTCTAACAAAACAACTGAAGCAATGGAGCAATAAGGCAGAAAGTATGTGGAGAAGAATGGCCCATAGACTGGAGCTCCATGTGAGGTTTATGATTTTTGCCAAAATTCTGTATGTAATTCCCGAGATAGTGTACTAAAACAATCAGCACTGCAATGAGCTAAGCATAAAATTTTAGGTAAAATGGAAACTTCATATTTTTCTCCATGTATAAGGTAGATAGATAGACTTGCTTGTCCAATTTTTAAGAGTTAAGAATACAGGAGGGACTTAGTTGCTGCACTCAGAAATTTTCTATTCTGTTGAGAGAAGAAAGGCAACAAAATGTGGGCAGAATAGTATGTATTTTGTCTCACAGAATGACATCTTTTGCAGGAAATTAAGACAGGACCATGTGTGATGAAGAGTAATGGAGGATGGCTGCTGTTTTATAAGGGATGGTCAGGGAGACCCTATTTGCAAAGTAGCATTATGGAGAAATTTGGAAATAATCAGCAGTGAGTCATAAAGATATCTTTGTCAAAAGTATTCTCAGAAGAGGTAACATACATTCTGCAGTGGAAGTGTGGTTGGAGAGTTCTCAGGGAAACAATGTGAACTGACAGGTCAGAAGAGTAAACTGTTAGCAAGAGGGCCAGAAACGTAGCAGGATTAGGATCAGGAATCTGAGTAATGTTGTGAGTGGCATGTTTTTATTTAGGAAAGAAATACTGAGAGTTTGGGTATAAGGGAAAGAACGAAAGAAGGAAAGAGACCAAAAGGGAAGGAGGAAGAAAGAAGGAAAAATGAGAGGAAAGAAGAAAAAAAGAAAAAGAGAAACAGAGAAAGTAGGAGAAAAAAATGAAAAACGAGAAAGGAGAATGAATAAATGAATAAAATAAATTCAGACAACTATGTGGAGAATAGATTAGAAGGGGCAAAGATGTAACTAGGAATAGAAGGAGTAATTAGAAGAATAAAAGTTCCATGTGGGGGAAGTTCAGTGAAGGAGTGGGTATGAGGCTGGAGACAGGTCAACTTTGAGATGCACATTGAAAGTGTAAGTAGAATATGGAATGTGCAGTTGTACATCAGTCTGGAACTCAGAATTTTGACAGATTTGCCATGTGCAGCCATGGGACAAGAGGAAATCACCAACTGTTTGCATGTTGATGCAACAATAAAACCAGGGACCAATACTGATGAATGGGAGGTGGAGATCATGCTTAAACATCAATGTTCTGTTTCCTGAGGACGGAATTAGCTAAGAATCCCTAGTGGACATAAGATTAAGTTTGTGACCAAGTGATTTCCTAAAAGGGAAGTGTATAAAGTAATTCAAATAGAACAGAGCATTCAAATATGTTCAACATCAACAGGTCCGGTGAAATGGAAACTGAGGAGTTAGTATTGAATTTAGCAAATACATCTCTTGGGTAACAGATAATATTAATTATGGTGGATAGCATGGGATTAAAGCCCCCCCTGGATTTAACAAAGTATGAGAGGAGAGGATATGAAGGCAGGGTATAGAAACCACCTTTTTTTTTTTCTTTAAGGGTTGAAAATATAAATATAAGGGAGTTGCTGTAAGGAAATTGGGGGTGAGGATTTAGCAGATATATGCAGCCAAGAATAAATCAGGGAGAGAGGTGGACAGTCTGATGTGCAAAAGGGAGATACTCTTTCAGGTGTGATTCCTCAAAAAGGTAAACTGGGAAGAGATGTAATGTGTTGGGGGATGAGATGCTGTCAGGAGCACAGTGAATTCATCCTTTTGTGTAGGTGAGAGGTCAGAGGAATGGGCCAGGCTGATAAGTTTGGTCACAGGGGTTTGTGCATAGTCTCCTCAGATTGCTTCTATGCTGTCTGTGAGGTAAGGAGAAGCATCAATGGAAACTTAGAGAGCATATATGTTGGAGGATTGAAAAGATTGAAGATTTCATATCTTTTTATACATTGAAATAGGAAGGAAAAGGAAATGTGCTGGTGCTAACAAAGGGTGATGTTTTTTAGCAATCATGGAAGTAAAATAAGATTTAATCAATGCATATTTTCCTCCCATCACATTCAGCTGCTTTTGTGCAGGGGTTGACTAAGTGGGGGATGAGTTGTAACTAGGGTTAGAGCCTTACCAGGAAGTAAGAACAGATGGAAAATAAAATTAAAGGTCTGGGCAAGAGACTACTTCTAGAGAAGAATTATGAGGCAAGAGGAGAAAGTAAAGGAGATACAAGATATAAATGATAATGAGAGAATAGGTTGGGGATCTCAGATGAGCACAGAAATTGGTGGAGAAAAAATGAGCTAGATAAAGAGAAATGAAAACATAAGAGTTGATGATTAAAGAACAGAATCATGAAAAGCTAAGTATGGAGAAGAGAAAATGGAGAAGGGAAAATTGGTAATAACAACATCTAGGTCATGATCATGACCATGAGGAACTATTCCCTTTATACTCTTTAAGGCATTTGGTGTTTCACAATTTCTATAGAATTTCAGATTCTATAAAAACTTGTTCAGCCAACTTTCTCTTTCCTTTTTGTTTTCATGGCAGATTTTTTTTCAAGATTTTCCAAATTCTAGTGCAAAAATACAGTAGTCATTAATCCAAGTTGATCAAAGCTTCACTGTTTAATAAGGTAGCCACTAACATTATGTGCTACCTAACTTAAGTTTTTATTAATTAAAACTAAACAAAATTTAAATTTATACCCTCACTCTCACTAATCACATTTGAAGTCTCCAGAGATACATTTGCATAGTCACTACTGAATTGGACAATATAAACTTAACGCTTTCTCATCGTCATCAAAAGCTCTATTGAATAATGATATTCTGGAGTTTACTTAGGACCATTTCAAAGTTCACTACTTCTAGGACAAAATGGAAATTAAATTTTTCTTTTTAACCACCTGATAAGTTTTGTTACACATGGATATCATCTGACAACTACTATGGTGTACAACTGCCCAGATAACATATGTTTTATGGCATCTATAATATAGATGGATCATTAATACTATTACTGTATCACATTGTTGTTGTTAGGTGATGTCGACTTGGTGTCCAACTCATAGCGACCCCACATACAATAGGCGAAACACGATTGTCAGACAGTACTTTTTCTGCTATTTGTAGGGTTTTCAATGGTGGATTGATTTTTGGGAGTGGGTTGCCACGTCCTTCTTCCAATCCTTCAGCATCTGGTGTTCATGGTGGGTCTCCCATCCAGGTAATACCCAGGGTCAGCCCTTCTTACATCTGATGGGATTGGAAGCCACAGTGCTACAGCCGCAGGCACTGTTTCACATAGTATGAGCTAATTATGAGCTATTTAATGGTAAAAGCAATATAAAAGATGTGTCTATTAAACCAATCATTTCCCATATGGTCTTCCTTGTGAAAAATTTAGTTATTTGAGGATATATGAAGGGTCTGTGATGCAAACCATTACCTCTTATCATAGTAGTATAACTGCTAAACCTCAAATCAAATCTATAATGTGACACAAAATGGACACTAATGCAAAGATGGGACGAGCCAATGATTCTTTGAAAACCATGAAACTAGTGATTTATTTCCCAGCTTGGTTATTTTGGAAGAAATATGATGAACAAATAAGTAATCAGTTTCTCATGAATGAAGGTGAGGTTAGCTGAACATCTGCTTTACTCTAGCCATGTGCCATGGTTTTCAGAGAAGATTGCTAAGGCTATAACAAGAATTTGAGGAAAGCTCAATTTCCAGCTTTAGTGGATATTGTTATTTGATGGAATTTTTCTTTTTGGGCATTTAGGCATATATAAAATATATATACTACAAGGGAATGAAAGAGAAAGGAAGATTAAATAGAAGAAGATAATACTTTTAATTCCTTTCTGGACCAGATCTATATAAGATGGATAAACTGTATCAACTCACTTAATCTTCACACCAAATATTTGGTTATGCTTTACTTTCATCTCAGTTTTGCAGATGAAAGTACTTAGAAACATTAGATTCAAGTTTGTATTCTCACAATTGATGATGGTTGAAGATTGGAATTTTCCTAATTCCTAAAAATGTCACCATGTACCACAGAGATACATATTACTTGCTACATTTCCTGAGTAAGTCAGGGAGCACATTATGTAGTTTATTTCATTCACCCAGTTAAACAGAGAACCAGCCATGTTAGATGTCTGAAAAGGAGCAGGGATGGACATGTATGGAGAACTGCCAATTGGAAAAAAACAAAGGTTTATTAAAAAGTTGCTGGGTCCTATGATCTAGTATACCCTTTAAAAATAATGTGAATGTGATGAGGCTGACATTTATATTAAAATGTTTAATAAGGTAGAAATTCACCTATCCGATAGGTTTAATTAAAATCTGCAGTTATTCTAAATGATTATTGTTACTTCTAGAAGAAATACCAGCTCTGTCAATGTTGACTATTATGACCATTAAAAAATTCCTTATGATGGATGGGTGCAGTGGTGACTCAGGTGATGGAGGAAGGAGAATTGTTAGTTTGAGGTCAGTGGTAGACTATGTAACTAAATCCTGTCACAGGAAAAAACAAAATTAAAAAGGGGGTTCAAGGATACAGATCAGTTGTACAGCACTTGCAAAGTATGTGCAAAACCTTGGGTTACACTAGCTAGTACCAAAAAAATAGAAAAAGAAAAAAGGAAATAATCCTTATGGTAACAGTTAACTGCATTTTGAAGAGAATCTTTTTCCTCTTGTCAGTATGTTTTATTAATTTTCTTGCTCTTTAAAAGAAATCAACATTTAGTTTTGTTCATTTTGTCTATTCTTTTGCTATTCTCCATTTTAACTATTTCTACTCTAATATTTATTATATACCCTTTTCTGGTTGCATTGAATTTTATTTTATATTCTAGGATCTTGAAGTAGGGGTTTAGATTACTGACTTGAGATCATTCATAGAGTTTTCACTAGTTAATTGTTTCAGGAGTAGGCTGCCAGATTCTTCTCCCTCGTCTGTCTTAGTCTGGAAGCTCATTTGAAACCTGTTCACCAAGGATGACCCTGCTTGTATCTGAAATATCTGTGGCATAACTTTCAGAATCATAACAACATATAAGCCCCCATAGCATGACAAACTGAAAGATATATGGGGGTATAGATATTTTATTTTATTTTATTTTATTTTTTATTTGTGGAACTTAGGGGGGGCTGTTCATTATTCTGCAAGTGCTGTACCATAGAGCTGCACTTCCAACCCCTTTTTATTTGTTATTTTGAAACAGAGGCTCATTAAATTACAGAGGCTGCCTCTGCCCTTAAACCTGTAGTCCTCCTGCCAATGCTTCCCAAGTCACTGGGATTACAGGTGTGTCACTTGAGATGTTTTACCAAACATATGCCACATGGGTGATGCTAACTTATCTATGCCCAGAGATTTGGAATATAGCTACCTGGCCAACTGACTGGAAGAGATTGATATTTGTGCTTATTCCCAAGAAAGGGGATCCAACTGAATGTGGAAATTATTATCCCATATCATTAATATCTTACACTGTCAGGATTCTGCTCAGGCCTGGCAGTGGTCAGAGCCTTGCCCTGACACCAGGTAGGTATCAGGGACCCACTGGACCAGGTTGGTATAGTGGCCTGAGGCACCAAAGAAGGACCTTGGGAGACCTTCTGAGGGAAACAGGAGAGGGAAGGTTTATTGAGTTACTCCCCAAGTGGAGTGCAACCAGCAAGCAGCCCAAGTCAAGTGCTCAAGTGCTAGCTCACTGGTGGAACAGCTCAGCCTTAAAGGCACAGCTACAAGCAGTTGGTGTTCCGCTGGGCTGGAGGTCTGGTGGTCTTGACTCTCGCAGCTCACCTTCTCTGCCTCTCTCCTTCCCAAGGATGGGAGGAATTGGGGGGCTCTTCATGGCTTGCTTGTAGCCTTGGGCATTTTGGGGCCCCTGGTCTTGACACATCGGCTTGCTTGGAGATCTTCCACTGGATTGGGGAGTGCTGGATCAAGGTGATTGGGTCTGGACAGCAGTTGAGGGATGGTGAGAGATGAAGGGTGAAGGGGGGTCTGGGAACCCTGAGTATATAAGGTCCGAGAGGGGATCGTGTACTGGGGTTAGCCAATCAGGGCACATTCCTGACAGGTACAGCAGGTGAACTGTCATACCTGCCAGGTAGGGGCAATTATTTAACTGAGATGCTAGGGGTAGCCAATCAAAATTGAGGTGGTTGAGGCTGGTCAGGGGCCATCTTTGCTCACTCGATGGGAGTGGGGATAAAGGCGTAAGTAGAATGTAGCCTGAGTGTTAGCCCCTCATGCTGGTTAAAGGGACCCTATGTATGGGGTGCTTTAAAAATCCCAACAGTACACAAGTAAAATTTTACTTCAGGTCATTCAAAAGTGACTGAAACAGTATATTAATAGGGAACTGCCAGATTTAGAAGAGTGTATGGAATCAGGGACATTATTGCTGATGGCAGATGGATATTAGTTTAAAGCAAAGAATACCCAAAATATGTCTATGTATGTTATCTTGACTATGCAAAGGCATTTGGCTCTATGGGTCACAATAAATTATGGGTAATACTGCAAAGAATAGGAATACCAGAACACTTAATTGTATTCATGAGAAATCTGTACATGCATCAGGAGGCAGTGTTCAAATAGAAAAAGGAAACACTGTTTTAAAATCAGGAAAGGCATGTGCCAAGGTTGGACTCTTTCATTATATCTCTTCAATCTCTATGCTAAGCAAATAATCTGAGAAGCTAGACTTTATGAAGAAGAATGTAACATCAGCATTAGAGAAAGACTCCTTAGCAACCTTAACAACCATATAGATGACACAACTCTGCTTGCTGAAATTGAAGAGGATTTGATACATTTACTGTTGAAGATCAAAGAACATAGCTTTCAGTATGAATTGCAACTCAATATCAAGAAATCAAAAATTCTTACAACTATGTCAGTAAGCAACTTCATGATAAATGGAGAAAAGATTGATATTCAAGATTTTGCTTTCCTTGGTTCTACAATCAACACCCGTGGAAGCATCAGTCAAGAAACAAAAAGATGTGTTGCATTGGGAAAAGATTTTGCAAAAGGCCTCTTTAAAGTACTGACAGGTAAGATGTCACATTGAGGACAAAAGTTCACTTGATTTATGCTGTAGTATTTTAAATTGCATAATATGCTTGGGAAAGCTGAACAGTGAATAAGAAGGACAGGAGAAGAATTAATGCTTTTGAATTATGTTCCTGGAGACAAATATTGAATATACCATGGACTGCCAAAATAACCAACAGATCCATCCTATAACAAATGCAACAAAAGTGCTCCTTGGAAGCGAGGATGCTAGACTGTGTCTTACGTATTTTGGACATATTTTTAGGATGGACCATATCCTGGGGAAGGACATCATGTTTGGGAGAGTGGTAGGTCAATGAAAAAATGAAAGATCCTCAATTAGATGGGTTGACACAGTGTCTGCAACAATGCAATTAAACATAAAAAAAGATCATGTGCCTGGCACAGTGTTGGAATGTGTTTTGTTCTGTTGTACATAGGGTTGCTATGAGTCTGACCCATCTTGATAGCACTTAACAACAACAATGACATTTTAGATTATTTTCTTCTTCTTCTTCTTCTTCTTCTTCTTCTTCTTCATCTTCATCTTCATCTTCATCTTCTTCATCTCCTTCTTCTCTTTCTCATCAGTATAGTCATTTAGAGCTGTAAATTTCCTTCTAGACACAATTTTAGCTACTGTGATATACCTTGCTTTATGGTGTTTTCATTTTCTTTTGTCTCAAAATATTTTCTAACTCTCTTTGTTATTTTTGATAATTTGTTATTGAATTCCATGTATTTATTTTTTCATTTCTACACTTTTGTGAATTTCCAAAATTCATTACTCATTGATTTCTAAATTAATTTTATTGTGGTCAGAATATAAACTATTCCACACTACAAATAAGAGGCATAAATGCTCCCCATACCTCACTGTTTAAAGCCAGTGTGGTCTTGCTAGCAAAACATACAAATGTACAACAAGGAAAAAACCTATAGGGTGACATCTTTTATGAACATAAATGCAAATATTTTGACAAAATGTTAACACATCAAATGAAACAATATATACACTGGATAACATACAATGATGAAGGACGGTTTATGCCAAGTATTCAAATTTAGTATGTAATTGAAAAAGCAGGAAGCATAATATACCACATTAACAGAATAAAGAACAAAACAAGATGGAAGTCCAAGTAGATGAAGAAAAATCATTTTGTAAAATCTAAAATCCCTTCATAATAAAAATACTGAAACTTAAAAAATTGAAATTAAAGAAGAACTAAATAAGTGGAAGGACATACTATGTTCATGAATTGAAAAACTAAATTTTTTAAACATAGTAGTACCCCACAAATTGATCTCTATATTCCAAAGCAATCTGAATTAAATATTACATGCCTCGTTTGAAGGAATTGATATCAGTACAAGATGGAAGAAATACAGAATCATTATACAAAAAAGAACCAATGGATGATTAACCATTCCAAGAGGTTGTATAAGATTAGGAACCAATGTTAATGAAAGAAGGGGCAGATGCTAACTTGAAGGAATTGCCAAAACACAAGGTTCCAAGAAAGGATCAAATGCCAATTGAAGATGTTTCAACAAAATGATGCACTGCAAATGTGCTCACTTGTTTATGCCAAGAGATTTGGGAAACAGCTACTAGGCCAATTCACTGGAAGAGATCCATATTATTTCCTATTCCCAAGAAAAGGGATCCAACTAAATGCATAAATAACTGAATAATATCATTAATGTCTCATATGAGTAAAATTTTGCTAAAGATCATGCAAAAGTAACTGCAGCAGTATATTAACAGGGAACTACCAGAAAATCATGCTGGATTCAGAAGTGGACGTGGAACCTGGGACATCATTGGTGATGTCAGATGGATATTGGTCAAAAGCAGAGAATACCAGAAACATATCTATCTATATTTTACTGACTATTCAATTTGACTATGTGGATCACGATAAATTATGCAGAACCTTGCCAAGAATTGGAATACCAGAGCGCTTAATTGTACTTACGAGAAATCTGTACATAGATCAGGAGACAGTCATTGGAATAGGAAAAAGAAACACTGTTTAAAGTCAGGAAACATGTTCCCCTGGACTGTATCCTTTCACCATACGTCTTCAATCTCTCTGTTAGCATATAATCCAAGAAACTTGATTTTATGAAGAAAAATGTGGCATCAGGATTGAAATAAGACTCATGAACATCATGCACTATGCAGATGATGCCCATTGCTTGTTGATAGTGAAGAAGACTGAAAACATTTACTGATGAAGATCAAAGAGTGAACATAGCCTTCAGTATGGATTGCACCACTAGCTCTCTATTAAAGAAAACTGAAAACATATGGCCACACAAATTCCTATATATAAATGTTCATTGTTGTTGTTGTTGTTGTTGTTGTTGTTAGGTGCCATCAAGTCGGTATCCTACTGATGTTGACCCTCTGTGCAACAAGGGAAACACTATTGTCAGTGCTTCTCTGCTGTTCATAGGGTTTTCAATGGCAGATTGATTTATTTGGGGAGGGGGTTGCCAGGTCCTTCTCCCAAGCCTACAGCATCTGGTGTTCCTTGGCGGTCTCCCATCCAGGTACTAACCAGGCCTGACCCTGCTTAGCTTCAAGATCTGTCGGGGTTGGATGCCACAGGGCTACTGTTGCAGGCATTGTTGTTGTTAGGTGCTGTCAAGTCAGGTCAGGTTCGTAGCAACTTTACAGGATTTTTAATAGCTGATTGTTTCGGGATTGCTTTGGAAGTGGATTGCTATATCCTTCTCCTGTTTCTGCAGTGCTGGGGATTGAACCCAGGTCCTCAGAGAGTGCAGAGTAGCATTCTACCAACTGAGCTAAACCCCAGCCCATAAATGTACATAGCAGCATAAAATGTTGCATATGCATACAGTGGAATATTCTTTGGTCATAAAAAGGAATGAAGTTCTTATCATACTAAATTGTAAACCTTGCAATATGATGCTATACCGTTTATTGTGCAGTGACATTTTGAAATATCCAAAATAGATTAATCAAAATAATGGTCGATAGAATATCCATTACTAGAAGCTGTGAGGAGGAGGCTTGAGGACCGGGTACTAAAGGATACAAAGTTTATTTTTGGAATCATGAAAATATTCTAAAATTAGATATCAAAGATTATACAGCTCCATGAATATGTTAATAACCAAAGAACTATAAATCTAGAAATATTATGTGAGTTATATTCCAATAATGTTACTATTTTTAAAAAGATATAACCCATACTTTATTGTCAAGAGAGAAGTTCATGGTAAATCCCCACTGTATTGTTTTACAAAGTCAATTTATAATACTTACTCTGTGTACAATCTTCCTTTAATACTCTACTCTGATATTTTCATCTTTATAGGGTCACTATTTATAGTTTTTGATTGTATCAAAATGTAAATGTATTATGTACTCACATGTTCTTTGGCCCTCCTGGATGTCCAGGATATATCTTATACATCTCTCTATCCCAGCATAGAAGTTCTTTATGTTGAATAAATACATGAAGGCAAGAACTGCAGGGAAGATGTAGATGAAACAGAGAGAATGGATTCTTGACAGGACAGGTAATAGGAAAAATCTAATATTCATTATATATGAAGATATACAAATCTCTGCAAGATGGACTGCTGATCTCTAAGAAACACTATAGATGATTAAGGTGAAGAATAAAAAATCAAAATTTAAAAGATATCAAAGGAAAATGTTTGAAGAGAAGATGAAAAAGAAAGTCAAAAAGAAGGAAATGTTTTGGATTTTTGCATGTGAAGGATTTTGAGTTCCCTTAGGAATGCCCAATCCCGACTACTTATTCTGCTGCCAGAAGGGCTTCTCACTTTTGGCTCAGTGTGAGCTTTTGAAGTTGCACAATTTTAGTAGCTGCCCATTTAGCATAATCCATCTTTTTCAACTCAGCTACTCCATAGTTACAAAGTAGGTGGCAAATTATAAAAGAAACAAGTGGTTCCCTTATGTGAAGAGACACTTTCCCCCAAATGTTCTCAGATCAAAATTTCTTTAGTGAATCAACCTGGTCCTTCCCTTGCCCATTAGATGTAGAATGTAGAGGTGTTAACAAATATTTCCAGAGTTGCTAGAAGCAATCAGCATGAACACCACAGGAGACCTGGCCTGCTTCTTTAGTTTTAGAATCATGCAAAAGAGTTGATAAACCCTATTCCGTAACAACAGAGAAAAGGAAGCAATATAATTATCAGAAACTCATTTGGTTAGTTAACTGTGGGAGGAGTGTATACATATACACAGTATCATTGTTAAGCACTACCTAGGAGTAGGTTGCAGACTGCCTTGTCTTCACCATACTTGGCAAAATACTCAGAAAACACATGCACTATCAGGTGTCTATTTCAAGTCTAAATAACATGGTCCTAAATATTTAAAGGTAACAAGGTGGGAGTGTTGCAGGAGGGAATTTTGTTGGCTCTGAAATTGGCATCCCAAATTCCTTTCACTGATGCTTAATGCTATATTTTCTAATAGCTTTGCTGAAAGTTTGTGGACACCCTTACCTCCATGCCCCATGGGCCCTATCTCCTATTATAGCTCAGGATGTTTAACCCTCCATGACCTATTCAATCCTCCTAATACATGCAAAGGTTGGTACCCTCCACCCCTGTGCCATTGTCCATAATCTCCTCCAAGGGAAAAGGATGGGAGCTTTGGCTTCTCTTGGTGGAAGAAAGTGGAGCTTCTTAGCATCTCAGAATAACCTGGCTTCCAAATGGAAAAGTAGAAGACACAATCAGATGCTTTTCATAATGAATGCTAGTTAATAGCCAGCGCATCTTTTGCTCTTGATCATGCTTCAGGATGAATATATCTCTTCATACCTTAAGGTATTTCCCCAAAGTCCCCTTTCACTGTTCTTGAGGAGGCCAGAAGCCATTCAGCATACACTAAGATAATAATGGAATTGACTAAATATTAATGTGCTAGCTGGGTGTGGAGACATATGCCTGTAATCCCAGTTATTCATGGGGCTGAGGCTGGAAGATTGCAAGTTTGACAAGGCAAGTTCTAGGCACACCTGGGGAACCCGGTGAAATCCAGTCTCAAAAGAACAATTAAGAAAAAGGGAGATGAGGCTGGATATGTAACTCACTGATAGAGAACCTGCAGAGAATGCAGAAGGTTCTTGGTTCAATCCTCACTACCACCAGAAGAAAAAATTACTTTGCTTTTTATTACTTCTCTGATCCAGTCATTTTAAACAATGTCAGTAATACCATACTCTTCCTTACTGGGACATTTCTGTCCCACCACTTCTCCATTCCCCCTCCCACCACACTGAAGTTTCTAAGAAAGTTCCTCTGAAACAGAAGAGGGTTCCATCCTGGGAGGGACCATATCTGACTTGGTCAAAATTGCATATTTCACAGAACCTTGCCCAATAGCTGTCACATGGTAGGTACTCAAACATATTTATTAAGTTAAAATGTAAGGGCATTGTAGACAAAGCAAATGGAATATGCAAAAGATTTATGGTTAAACTGCATGACATTGCCAGAGATCTATACAATATTAGAATTCCCGCTTCATAAATTATAAGGACAGATCAGGGCATGAGATGACTATGAACCATGTGGAATACAATTTGAGCTTGCCAACATAGTAACATGTGAAAAACCACTAAGTAGTAGAAAGTCATGAGAAAGTATAGGGTGATTCACATTGAGGGGAGACACATTTATTCAATTAGTTAAACATACCAGAAGCACTTTCTATATAAGAGATATTTCCTTAGTCTCAGGAGATATAATACTTATAGGATATTGTTCCCAAGTAAGTCATAATCTAGAAGGGAAGGAAATAGGACACATGAATAGCAAAAATATAAAGGGATCTTCTATTGTTTGAAAGTGCTGCAGTAAGGCCACAGAACAGGAGTTACTGTTAGCCTCTTATAAAGGAGGAACTAGAAAATCACCTCCACGTGTCTGTCAGTTTACCGTACTGTGGGGGCCTGTGTGTTTCTTTGAGGCTGAAAGCTATGCTACTGGTATTATAGGTACCAGCAATGTCACCACAAGATGCATTGCATTGGGAGAAGCTGTGGCAAAAGACCTCTTTAAAGTACTGAAAAGTGAAGACATCACATTGAAGACAAAGGTGTACCAGACTCATGTCATGTTATTTTCGGTCACATCAAATAGTTGTGAAAGCTGGACATTGAACAATGGAGACAGGAGTACTGATGTTTTTGAATTATGGTGCTGGAAAACAATATTGCATATATTATAAGCTGCCAAAAAACCAGCAGATCTGTCCTGGAAGAAGTGCAAACAGAGTGCTCCTTGGAAGCAAAGATGGCTAAACTGCAATGTACATATTTTGGACATGTAGTCAGGAGGGACCTATCCCTGGAGAAGGACATCATGTTTGGGAGAGTGGCTGGTCAATGAAGAAGAACACCCTCAACTAGATGGATTGATGCAGTGTCTGTAACAATGGGCTAAAAGGTGAAAAAGACCATGTGCCAGGCACAGTGTTGGGGAGTGTTTCATTCTGTCGTACATAGGATCGCTATGAGTTGGACCCAACTCGATGGCACCTAGCAACAACAACAGAAGGTCAAGTTTGCACAATTTCTGTTTAGGCAACTGGGCTGTCAGGCAGACCTGTCTGTGTCCACTGGCAGATGGGAGGGCAACCATGAGCAGGTTCCTCAGGCTAGAGCAAGAAAGTTGGAGGGGATGAAGGAAGAGTGGGATGAGTGAATATTAGAGTTTTTTAGGGGCCTCTGAAACTTCCAGACTATTGATGAAGGACTGACTGGGAAAAAAGAAAGGGATTTTAAAAAAATGAAATAAAGTAAAATGAAGACCTAGCATTCTAATTCTCCAGATTGAATCGGTATTTTGGCATTTTCTCTTTATTTCATTTTCTTTAAGAGCTCATTTCCTACTACATAATAAAAAAATAAAAGTTTGAATAATACCTAACCTAGTTGCATAAATGCTTAAGACATCAAATTGCCTGACCTTAAAATTATAATACATTCTAAAGTGTATTCCCATATATTCAAGTTGATTCATTCCTCTATCAAACTACCTTTAAAAAATAAAGCCATAATCATACTTTACAAGCAATTACTTTGTCCTTCTTTCCAGTGCTGAGTATATAAAAGCACAAATATATGTATATATACACATATACATAAACACAAGTGTGCATGTATGTGCATTTACATTGACACACATATAGTGAGATGCCTTGTTTAGGTTCTGCAATTTTCCAGTGAACTATAAAATGAACAGAATAGCAGGACAACGGGTTATATATACAGGAGTATGTATATGAGCTTATGCCAAATAGTCAAAAATGCTGTATGTTTTAAGTGGTTTTCTTGGTTCTTAAATGTAATTCAAAGTTACTGTAAATACTCAGAGAAACTTAAACACTCATTCATCTTCTCCAGAGAGTTTTGAATGGAAGACACTAGCGAATTACTTTCAAATAGTCAAAATTTTCTGTTGTCTTTAGTGAGGAGGATTTAAGAATATTTGCATCTACTCCCAAAATACTTCCTTTGTTTTCACCGGTATTTGATGTTTGGATCTCAAGGGTGTTACAGGAAGAAGGAGCAGTTTCAAAAGGACCAACAGAAGCAGGCCTGTTTTACATTAACTAGCCAAGTCAGATTTGCAATGGAATTGCTCCCTGTTTCATCCTAGGTTCTGGGGGATGAGAAATATTTCTTATGTTTTTTGCTGAGGTCACACACAAACTTCAAATCAGAGATGCAGAACTCCAACTGACTCAAGGTAAATTTTATTAATCCTTACATATTACTACATAAAGTAGAACATACTTTGAAAAAATTATTTATAAATGTTGGGGGTGTTCAGAGTAATAAGTCTTCTGCGATACCTATTATGCAACTATTAAATCACTTTTGCTTATACACTCATCAATTTATATATTTCACAGAATCATATAGACTAAAGAAGAGAAGAAAAGAAAAAAAGTAGGAACCTCAACTAATATGTAATACAAATCATATGGACTCAGGAGTTACATTCTCTGACATTTTCCCCTTCCCTCTATTTTTCTCCAAGTATTCATATATTTGCATCATATATTTTTAGATTTTCCTCCCTCTCCCCTTCTATCTCTTCTATCTTCTATCTCTTGATTTTCCTCCCTCTCCCCTTCTATCTCTTCTATCTCTTGATCTCCCCTTCTATCTCTATCTCCCTCTCCCCTTCTATCTCTATCTTCTATCTCTTGCCCCTTCCCCAACCTCTGCTCCCACCTGCTGATCCCTCCCCCTTTTTTCTACTCTACTTATATTTTCCCTTCTTAGATAAGTATGATTGATCATCTTTACATATCTACATGTGTTTATGGGAGAAGGATGTGGCAATCCACTCCCAAGGCAATCCTGAAACAATCAGCCACTGAAAACTACATGAGGGTCACTATGAGTCAGACACAACTCAAAACCACCTAACAACAAGAGCAACATGTGTATAGTTTTTTCCTCTTCCTTTAAGTTAGATTTGGCTCCTACATATAAGTGAGAACATATGGTGTTTTTCTTTTTGGGACTGGTTAGTTTGCTTAAAGTTATATTCTTCAGTCCATCCAATTGTCTGAAAATGACACAATTTCATTCTTCTTTATTGTAGAGTAATACTGCATTTTGTATATATCCCACTATTTTTCAATCTGCTTCTCTGTTGATGGACATCTTGGTTGATCTCACAGCCTTGCAACTGGGAAGAGTGCTACATTCAACATGGAATTGCAGGCGTTCCTGTGGTATGATGACTTATCTTCCTTTGAGTGTATTCTCAGGAGTGGTAACATCATAAGGCCATTTATGACAAACCTACAACCAACATCATATTGTTGTTGTTGTTAGGTGCTGTCGAGTCGGTATCTGACTCATAGCGACCCTCATAGGGTTTTCAATGGAACATTATATTAAGTGAGGAAAAATTAAAACCGTTCCCTCTAAGATCAAGCACAAGACAAGGATATCTACTCTCTCCTCTCTTATTCAGTATTGTGATAGAAGTCCTAGCCAGAACAATTTGGCAAGAGAAAGAAATTAAAGTAGTACAGATAGGAAGAGAGGTCAAACTATCCTTATTCACAAATGAGATAATACTCTACCTAAAGGCCCCCAGTAATCCCACTAAAAACCCTTAGAGCTAATTAGCTTCTTCGGCAAAGTAGCAGGATACAAAATTAACACTCAAAAATCAGTAGCCATCTTTTACACCAACAGTGAACAGGAAGAGAAGGAAATCAAAACAACAATCCTATTCACAATAGTATACCAAAAAATTAGTTGGGAATAAATCTATTCAAAGACCCTAAAGATCTCTGTAAAGAAAACTTCAAAACATTAAAGAAAGAACAGGAGAAGATACTAGAAGATAGAAGGACCTCCCTTGTTCATGGATTGGGAGGATTATTATTGTGAAGATGGCTATCCTACCAAAAGTGATTTACAGATATAATGCAATCCCCATCAAAATTCCAATGAGAGAATTTTCAGAAATAGAAAAAAATCCTAAAATTCATATGGAAGCACAAAAGATGACCAATAGCCAAAAAAAATCCTAAGTAGCAGAAATAGTGCAGAAAGTATCAGAAAGTATCACAATATCTGGCTTCAAACTATACTACAGGGCTATTGTGCCAAAAACTGCTTGGTACTGTCACAAAAATATGCTTAAATATTAATGGAACATCCTCTGTAGCTTACAATTTCTATCCTCCCCCGCTACTAACCTCTAGCAACTACTGAGCCTTTTACTTTCCCCATAGTTTTGTCCTTTTCAGACTGTCATAGAGTTGGAATTATACATTATGTTGCCTTCTCTAATTGGCTTTTCATTACTTTGTAAACAGCATTTGTGCTTCTACTATTTCCTTTTATGGCTTGATGGCTTATTTCCTTGAATAGAATTAATATTAGTATTTGCTATTTAGGTAATGCATAATATTCCATTGTTTGGATATATCACTGGTGATATAAGGTGTAGTGAAAAATAAGGTGAATGTATAAAATTTAAAACATTTATTACAGTAAGAGACATATTGCCATTTATCTCCCTTAAAATTCTCCCTCTGGCTTCAAATACATTTATCCCATAGTTCTTGGCCACTTTCTGAAGCAGTTTTAGAAGTTCTTTTTTGTGAGTGCCTTTAGTTGTGCTGTTGTGGTTGCCTCAATGTCCTAACTCCATTCAAAATGTTTATCTTTTATGGTCATTTTGACTTTGAGGGAGAGTCAGAACTTATGCAGTTTGGGATATGGAGAATAGGTGGATAATAGCACAATGTAATATTTTTATTTGACAAAAAATTGCCACAGCAGAAGTGATGTGTGACATGGAGTGGTGTCATGAAGGAAGATGAAACTAAAGACACTCATGAAAAATAGAAGCTCCAGAAGTGCTTCAGACAGTGGTAAGAATGATGAAATGAGTATGTTCAAAGCCAAAGGGAATATTTGTAGTGGAGGAATTAGTAGCAATATGTCTTTTACTATGTTATTTTAAAATTTAAACATGCACAATATTTTCTGATTATACTTCATATATCCATATACCTATTCACCTAAAGGACAGTTTGATAATGTCCAACTTTGACAATCATGAATAAAGCAGCTATAAACATTTGTGTGCAGATTTTAGTGTAGGCCTCGGTTTTTGTGTCTTTTTGTGCATTATTGTTTTTAATAGCAATAGATTTTAATGGTGATGATAATTGGGAAGACAGGATTTTCTTTTTCTTTTCACTAGCTGGCAAATCAGGGAGCAGGATTTCAAATAATTTTCAGTTAGCATTTTCTTTGGACTTGAAAAATGTTACCTTCCAAAGAGATGTTAAACAAGAAGGTTAAAGAAGCACAATATGTCACCTCAAGCCTCACATGCTTATTGAAATGCATATACACACAAAAGCAGAACATTTTGTCTTATAACCTCATAAAAGTGTTCCTTTAGCAGAACCTGGCATCCATCCTCCTTTTTAAGTGCCATTTCCCTTGGTATTTACTTCTGTTTGGGTCTCAAGTTGAGGCTTCTTTTATTTTTGTTTTTATTCTGAAAATATTCAGCCTCTTACACAGTTGTTGATGACCCTGAGGGGTTTTGCTGCTGAGGAACATATAGTAGAAGCTTCAGTTTGGGGTGATGGAGGATTATAAAAGGCCAAGAGTTGGTCTGGGCCATGGATTACTACTTGTTCTTTGTTTCTTATTAATTGAAACATTTTAAAACAACAACAGAAACAGTTCTCTTATAAAGCATTATTGCCTTGCTAGTACTTGGTAATACTTAAAAGTGTGCCTGTCTCCTTTCCAAACATGAATCTCATTGTGAAGATAATTTCAACCTTCTTCCTTATTCTTGAAATTACTTTTCTTAATTCTTCAGTGCAAATACGATAGAAAAATCCTCTCCTCACAGTTAATATTGAAAATGCTTAGAATATGTTGACATAATATGCTGTTTTATTGTTACACATTGCAATTGATATTGAAATTGAAATTAGTCTAAAAGTGTTGTTCTCCTATAATGTGATTCCGTTACCTCGAGTGTCAACACAAAGTTCCTACTTAGTGGAAAGGAGTGTCTTGAAAAAAAATAATGCAGAAAGAAGGATGATAACTGCCATATTCTTATCGCTTTCTTTTACTGGCGCCCTGAGTCTTCAGACTTCCACCTCTGATGCCCCTTGCCCAGAGATCAGTATGCTATTTTATGTCCTTGCCTTTCCGGTGTTACTGCCCCTGCCTGAGAGGTCATCTCCAGCCCTTCCATCCTTTGCCTAATAGCTTCTGCCTCATTGTCTTTTATGGATCAGCCTTAGGATAATGTCCTGCAGAATTGCCTGTCCATTTCCAGCTACCTTTACCTTTCTAGAATTCAATCTTGCTGTTCAGGGCCACAACTCCAGGGATCAACAGTCACCTGGCATCCTCTGAGTGGGTCCTCTGGGAGGTAGCTTCCCCTCCCTGTTGTGCTCCACAGCACCTCATTTCACAGTGAAGGTCTGGAGGCCAGGGTCTGTGTTTTGAAAATAAGTGTTCAGTAGTCTGTAGTAAAGTCAGGAAAAAATTAGAAAGAAAACCCTATGATTGTTTTTAAAAAAGCAAAACTATGATTTAAAAAAAAATAAAATCCCATACATAAATTTAAGAATCTGACTTTCTTCTGGAAGTATGCCATTACATATCTGATAATAAATTGTTCCATAGTTTATGAAAATGCAATAGTAATTAGATTTTCTTTACATTTGTGTTTGACAAAATCAAAAGTTTGCAATAAAATTCAAATTTTCAAGTTAAAGTGAATAAATATATATGGCTCTATAAAACCCACAAATCTGTAATAGAAGCACCTGTCCATATTTATTAGAAGTGCTTCTTTATATTTATGGGTATTTCTGTGTGCTAGAGTCTGGGACAGCAGGGATGATTTCTTGTTTTTTATCTGGACACCAGGATAGGGTAGAGAAGATGCTTAATGAATAGTCTCTGCAGAATGGATGGAGGGAAGAAAGAAAGATAACACAAAGACAAGGGAAGTAGTAGAACCACTTAGTATTAGTATTGTTTTTTTCTGTTCATAATTTTAAAACATGTAAAGAGGTCTTCCTTCAAATAATGTGATATTTCACGTAGACTGTGTCCATAACAAGCACTTTCCATCTTTCTTGTCTCCCACTTAGTACATATTTGTGTAAGTATATATGAGGTAGTATATACAAGTAAGTATGTAGAGAGGTAGTTTATTCTATAAAGTCAAACTGATTATACATGTGATCATGAGAGCATATCTCATGCCTGTTGTTGTTGTTGTTGGGTGCCATTGAGTCGGTATCTGACTCATAGCGACCCTCATAGGGGTTTCAATGGCTGAGTGCTTCGGGATTGCCTTGGGAGTGGATTGCCAGGCCCTTCTCCCATTTTTGCAGTGCTGGGAATTGAACTCGGGACCTCAGAGACTGCAGTGCAGCGCTCTACCCACTGAGCTAAATCCCAGCCCTATCTCATGCCTAGGAATATAAAAATAATTTTTAAGATAAACTATAATACCACCAACATTCATTCACATGATATTTATGAAATATATTAAATATATCACATATTATGTCATTTGATCTTCAGAAAACTCAGTGAACTAAATGTGAAATCAGCTTCACAGATGGAAGAATCAGAGGACTTCTATTACTAGGAGGTAGAATGGAAATTTACAGGCAACTTTTATCTTCACACCTGGTGTTTTCTTTGTTTGTTTTCATTTTGCATTTCTTTACTAGCCAGTCACATAGGACTAGGGATGGAATGCAAGCAGAGTCAAGTAGAGAAGTCTCCTGCCTGCTATCATCCTCTCCCCATGTATACAGTAGCCTTCCTACTGTATGGAAAGGAAGATATTAATGTTGATATCATGACATTTGTCCTCTGTATATGAGGATAATAAAAAGAAGACTGACTTTTAGTGACTTTTATTATTTTGTTTTGAAATTCTGTACAAGTAATACACCACCCATATCATCATGTACTCTGGGAACATCTTACCATCTTATGATTGGTGCACGCCTTTTCATTGATCAGGTGCAGCCAAAAGTCAAGGAAAATAATTCCCAAATCTGAAGTAACTTTTGGTTGTGAATTTGCTTATTGGTCATATCACAGTATAATATAGATCACAGTGTCTTTGTCTCATGCCATTTGTCAGCGTCGTAAGTTCTTTCATCCTGTGGCTCTGCACCTTTTAGTTCCTCTGCTATCAGCACAAACAGTGAGTGATGGAAGAGAGAGCATGAAGGCTCTTGTAGAAGATTCCAAAGGTGAAGTTTGTGAGTGGCATCCGTAACTTGTTCTCAGGGAAATGGGCACGCATGACTGTAAAGGAGGTGAGTAGTATGGAGTATGTGTGTACACTGGAAGTCTGGGGAACTTTGGGGTTTACTGAGTACATTTCATTGTCTTTAATTCATCATATTCTCAGTCTTTGCTCACTCCTTGACTAGGTTCATAAGTGAGCAGTTTACTGACCATGGTGAATATCTACTTATGCATTTGGCATAAAAATTTGGAAGCAGTTATGGAAATAAAAGCAGCATTTTCCCAGCAATCAAACTTTTCCAGTGCTAATTTACTTGAATTATCATAATCATAATAATTCAATCTATTTTTGACCATTGGATGATTTGCAAAATATTGTCCCAGCAATTTTCTTATTCTAGCTTAGCCACTACTCTATGGATGGCCAATATCTATTTGTCTATCCCACATTATGGTCTACATGAAATATTCACATTCATGGAGGCAATGGTGTACATACTCTTAGGAAGAAGTTTGTTTGACACTCTTAGTTATGAATCTAGGAAAATTAGAAATTATCAAAAGGGAAATGGAGCACATAAACATTGACATCCTAGGCATCAGTAAGTTAAATTGACTGACATGGACCATTTTGAATCATATGGTCTACTATTCTGGGAATGACAAAGAGAAATGAAGTTGCATTCATCATCAGAAAAGACATTTCAACATCTGTCCTGAAGTACAATGCTGTCGGTGTTTGCCCCTGATAGGCAAAAGTGCCTGAGGCTTTTCCTTTCTCACATCTCTGCTGGTGTCCCGAGGGCCACAGGAGTCTGCGCCCCTCACCTGATGGTCCCGAGTGAATTGTGTTTAATATCTGTGTGCGTGGTGGCACCGCCCGTCTGAACATCCGGGCCAGGCTGGGAGGCGCGTGACCCACATAGAGAATAACATCAATACTCCTATAAGGAATGCCAATTAATATGACTATTATTCATATTTATACACCCAACACTGAGGCCACAAATGAACAGAAGGAAGATTTATACCAGCTACTGCAATTTGAAATAGATCGAACATGCCATCAGGATGTACTGATAATTACTGGTCATTGGAATGCAAAAGTGGGAAACAAAGAAGGCTTAGCTGTCGGGAAATATAGCCTTGGTGGCAGAAATGATGCTGGAGATTGCATGATAGAATTCTGTCAGACCAATGACCTTTTCATTGCAAATACATTTTTTCACCAACATAAATGGTAACTATATACATGAGGTTCACCAGATAGAACACACAGAAACAAAATTGACCACATTTGTGGAAAATTAAGGTGGAAAAGCTCAATATCAAATATCAGAACAAGACCACATACTGATTATGGATTGGAATATCAACTGCTCATATGCAGGTTTAATGTGAAACTGAAGAAAATTAAAATAAGTATACAAGAACCAAGGTATGACCTTGAGTATATACCACCTGAGTTCAGAGGCCATGTCAAGAACAGGATTAATCCATTAGAAACTAATGATAGAAGAGCAAATGAATTATAGCATAACATCAAAAATATCATTCATGAGGAAAACAGAAGGTTATTAAAAATAGAAGAAAAAAAGAAAAAAAACATCACATATTGAAAGAGACTCTGAAATTTGCCCTTGAACTTTGAGCAACTAAAGTAAAAGGAAGATATGATGAAGTTAAGGTACCAAATGGAAGATTTCAAAGGGCAGCTTGAGAAGACAAAATCAAATTTATAGTCACATGTGCAAAGAGCTGGAGATAGAAAACCAAAAGGGAAGAACATGCCCTGTTTTACTCAATCTTTAGGAATTGAAGAAAAAGTTAAAACCTCTAGTGACAATAATGAGGGATTCCTCAGGGAAAATATTAAGTGATGAAGGAAATATCAAAAGAAGATGAAAGAAATAGGCAGGGTCATTATACTAAAAAGAATTGGTGGATGAACAACCATTTCAAGAGGTTGCATATGATCAGGAACCAATGGTACTGGAGGACAAAGTGCAAGTGGTCTTGAAGATATTGGTGAAACAAAAGGTTCTAGGAACTGATGGAATACCAATAGAGATGTTTCAACAAACAGAGGCAGCACTCAAGGTGCTCACTTGTTTAGGCCAAGATATTTGGAAAACAGCTACCTATAGAACTGACTGGAAGAGATGCATATTTGTGTCTGTTCCCAAGAAATGAAATCCAGTAGAATGTGGAATAATTGAATGATATCATTAATATCCCATGCAAGCAAAATTTTGCAAAAGATCACTCAAAAGTGACTGCAGCAGAATATAGGCAGGCAACTGCCAGAAAATCGAGCCAGATACTGAAGAGGGCATGGGACCAAGGACATCATTGCTGATGTCAGATGTATGTTAGTGGAAATCAGAGAATGCCAGAAAGATGTCACTGTGTTTTATTGACTATTCAAAGGGATTTGACTGTATGGATCATAACAATTATGGATAACAATGTGAAGAATGTGAATAATAGAGGACCTAATTGTACTCATGATGAATCTGTACATGGACCAGGAGACAGTTCAAACACAACAAGGAAACATTGCTTGGCTTAAAGTCAAGAAAGTTGTGCATCAGGGCTGTATCCTTCACCGTACCTCTTCACTTTCTGTGATGACAAATATTCTGAGAAACTGGAATTTATAAAGAAGAATGTGACATCATGATTGGAGGAAGACTCAGTAAAAATCTGCATTATGTAGATGACACAACACTGCTTACTGAAAGTGAAGAGGATTTGAAACATTTACTGATGAAGATCAAAAAACATAGCTTTCAGTATGGCTTGCTAATCAACATCAACAAAACAAATTCCTTACCACTGTGTCAGTACACAGCTTCATGATAAATGGAGAAAAATAGAGGTTGTCCAAGATTTTGCTCTTCTTGGTTCTACAATCAACACTCATGGAAGTAGCAGTCAAGAAATCAAAAGATCCATTGCACTAGGAAAATATGTGGCAAAAGATCCCTTTAAAGTATTGAAAAGTAAAGACCTCACATTGAAGATGAAGGTGCACCTGACTCATGCCATGGTATTTGCAGTGGCATCATATGGTTGTGAGAGCTGGACACTGAACAAGGGAGACAGGGGAAAATCAATGCCTTTGAATTACGGTGCTGGAGATGAATATTACATATACAATGGACTGCCAAAGAACCAACAGATCTGTCTTAGAAGAAGTGCAACCAGAGTGCTCCCGAAAGCAAGGATGGCTGGAGTGCATCTTATTCATTTTGGACATATAGTCAGGATGGACCAATCCCATGAGAAGGACATCATATTTGGGAAAATGGCAGATCAATGAAAAAAAGGAGAACCCTCCAGTAGATGGATTAACACAGTGACTGCAACAATGGGCATAAACATAAATGAGATCATGTGACTGGCACAGAATCAGAGAGCATTTCATTCTGTTGTACATAGGATGGCTATGAGTCAGATCTGAGTTGATGACAGACAACAACAACAAGTTACCAAACCAATAGTATTTACAAAATTTCATATTAAAATCATTCTTATTTTATTCCAGATTTCAGCAGATGATAGTTACATGATGCAGTTCAGGGATATAATGCTGAAATAGGAGTCCTCTCCAAAAAGAGTCAGATGGAGGTGTAATTCTACATTTGCTTTCTTCTTGTATTGATTAAAGACTGCCCAGACCTGCAGACCTAGTTCCTTGAAGTGATCATGCACACACACACACACACACACACACACACACACACACACACACACACGTATATATGTTTGTATTTATATATACCAGTATGTTGTTGTTGTTGTTGTTGTTGTTGTTAGTCCAAATCCAAGGTATTTCCAGGGCAGCACACCCTCTGAAAGCTGAAAAGGAGAATCTTTCCTTGACTCTTGTAATTTCTGGTTGCTGCAGGCATTCCTTGGCTTGTCTGCTTAACTCCAAACTCTGCTACCATTTTTACCTGATCATTTTCTCTTTGCTGTGTTTTCTCTTCTCTTATTTCTTATAAAGATATTTGCCACTGGATTTATGACTCCTCTGGGTAATTCAGTAAAGTCTCATCTCCAGATACTCAATTACATTTGCAAAGACACCTTTACCAAATAAAGTTCTAGGTGTTTGCATGTGGACTTACCAGTTTGAAGGCTGTCTCTAGTGTTAGTTTTCCATTATTACTATAACAGATTACTACAAACTTAGTGACTTATGACAACCTGCCTTTGCTACTTTATAGTTCTGGAGGTCAGAAGTCTAAAGTACAGAGGTTTTAGTGTTTTTTCCCTTCTGGAAGAGCCAAGGGAGAATCTGCTCCTGCCCTTTTCAGTTTCTAGAGTCTAACAGAATCCTTCTGCCCAATGTCTTTTCCTTGCCCTCTTCCAACCTTTTGTTTCCATCAGCTTATCTCCTAGAACTAGCTGCCTCCCTGTGATAAGTTCCCTTGTGGGTTATATAATCCAGTGTGATCTCCCCATCTCAGTATCTTTAGCCTAATCACATTTGGAAAGTCACTTTTTCCATGTAGGGGAATATATTCACAGGTTCGGGGGATTAAGCTATAGGCATATTTGAGGGCCATTATTCAGTCTATCACAATTATCTACTCATTTAAAAACAAATTAAGTAAACCATGAATACTGCAAAGCTTGAACAACTATTGCAAAGCTTAAATACTGAACTAAAGCCAGGAAGGCCACATTAGGAAATGAGGTGAATATTCCCTATTTAATGGTGGACAGCAAGCCCCCTCCACCACTCGCAAAAGAGCCAGACCAGGACTTTCAAGGCTCTGGTTACTGGCCTCTGCTATTTGGCCCCTTGCTCTCAAAGTCTCAAAGCAATGGATTTTGATTTGCTGTTCTCTCTCTTGTGGAGCGCTTATAGCATTCTACAAGCATTTGGCTTATTAATCTTCATAAGATCTCTGAACACCCCTGTGAAGTTATCAAAGGGCAAAGAAAAGGGCAGCAATAATTATCCTTATTTTGCAGGCAGAAGAGATTATGACAGGAAAGTGGTTCAATTAAGGTCTCTAATGAGTTGTACAGAAAGACAGGAAAAGGACCCAGAGCTCTGGCAGGCTTATCCATTCCCTAAC
>VMDO01026478.1:0-26642 GCA_007922755.1 Pedetes capensis | reverse complement strand
AAAAGGGAACTCCTTTATACTGTTGGTGGGAATGTAAGTTAGCACAGCCACTATAGAAAACAATATAGGAGTTCTTCAAAACACCAGAAATAGAGCTACTATATGATCCAGCAATGCCACTAGTGGATATATATCCAAATGAACTGAAATCAATATGTCAGAGACATCTGCATTCCTTTATTGCAGTACTATTCACAATAGCCAAGATATGGAATGAACCAAGGTGTCTACCAATGGATGAATGGAGAAAGAAAATGTGACATATGTACACAATGGAATATTGGTCATCCATAAGAAAGAATGAAATTTTGTCATTTGCAGCAATATAGATAGAACAGGAGGACATTGTTAAATGAAGTAAATAAGCCACAGAAAGACAAATAGTGCATGTTCTTACTTATATGTGAAAGCTAAAATGTTATCTCAAAGAAGTAGAGTAGTATAGTAGGCCTGGGAGGAGTTTGAGGGAGGGAAGTATGGAAAGAGGATGGCTAACAGGTATAGGGGTACAGTTTGCTAGGAGGAATACCTTCTTTCTATAGCACAATGGGATAACTATGGTTGATAATTATTTCTAAACAGAGAGGATTTGAATTCTCCAAAAACATTAAAATAATAAATGTCTGAAGTGACAAATATGTCCATTACCCTGATCTGATCATTATACATTGTATGTATGTATTAAAATTTCACAGCTTCCTATAGATATGCATAATTTCCATGTGTTGATTAAAAATAAAAGTATACTGTTTTAAAAAGCTGGTATGGAAAACAGTGATGCTAATAATATAAAGACTGTCAGACTAGATATCTATTACCACTATTCTTAGCTACACTTTTCACAAATACATAACATGCAAGCTAATATAATTAAGAAAGCTCAAACTCTTTTACAACTTTCTGGGGTGTCCTACAAAACTCAGACCCACTTTTTCCCTTGATTAAATGTATTCCACTATAGCCAAATGAAGTTAAAATATATTTTGTTCCCACAACAAATCCAAAGTAGATTGAATAATAACCAAATGTGGTATGTGATTCAAGAAAAAGTAGAATCATAAAGCAGTTAGTTTCAATGATATATTTATTTTAAAACAAAGCTGCTAAACCTACATGCCAAAAAGAAAATTACAGTTTACAATGATTACCCATCTCCCCAAGGGATATACATTCCAGAACCAAGTTAGACAATCAGGTTGGAGCACACCAAAGGAAAATGGGAGGTGCAGTGACCCCAGATAATTGGTTGAGTAGGGTCAGATAACCACTGTGACTAAGCAAATGCAAGATCACATAATTATGCTGTTCTTTCTGAGAGCTTCCCCTTTATTAGTCACTCTTGGCACACAGCCAACCCAGACCAGAAATGCTGATTCCAAGACTGAACATGCCTATACACTGAACCTTTCCAACTGTTCTGAAAGCGCATACTTAGAAAAGGAAAATGCCATATGGTATTTAGGCTCTTCTGTCCTCATCAAGTAAGCTAAATATTGTGTTTCTTTCCCTCTCTTTCTTTTACTCTCTTAACCAAGCAACAGATACATATGTAAGCATTTGCTTATTTTAAGAAATTTTTATGAGGGTGCACACTTTCTGGAATAGTGCTTTCTGATGCTGGCTTTTGTCCATTTCATCTTTATTAGCAATAGAGTATGTGATTTACTTAGAAACAAGGGGAGAGCCAGGATTATCATAAAGTTATACATATTTTTATCTTTTTTGGTAAAATTTTCATGTAAAGACCTTGATACAGCTATGCTTCATGGGTGAATATGGGAAAAAGGAGAGAAAGATACTGAACAGGACACACGTGATAGTCACACACAACAGCACTTTATCCACTGCCTACCCTGGTAACTATGTCCAGAAGGTGAT
Organism: Pedetes capensis; assembly: GCA_007922755.1. Lineage (NCBI taxonomy): Eukaryota > Metazoa > Chordata > Mammalia > Rodentia > Pedetidae > Pedetes > Pedetes capensis. The sequence continues at coordinate 24,764 of VMDO01026478.1, read as the reverse complement.
CAGACAATATAAAGCTTATCAATGAAAATATAAATTGTTTTTACTTTTCTGGGAGGCAGTTTAACAACACTCTCGCGAAGCTATTAGAATTTTTTATGCCCTTCAGTTCAGCAATTCTATTTCTAGGAACTCATATTAAGGGTATAATCACAGAATTACTCAAAATACATTGATGAAATGGTCTATTCCAAGGCTTTTAAACAAATATCAAGCTAAATGCAGGGGTGCATACCTGTAACCTGAGCATTTCAGGAGGCAGAGGCAGGAAGATCTGAAGTTTGAGGCCAAAGATTCCTAAATAACTTGATAAATTCATGTGGTACAATCTTCTTTTATAATTATATGTATCTAATAAAAATATGGTAAAAATATTTACTAGATGATCTAAAATACAGAATAAGCTCAGTAAATATTGAAAAAGGAATAGCATGTAATATGATTCAAAATAGAAACAATGGTAGATATATGTATAATATTTTTTCATTTTTATAAGCAATATATATACATCTGAAAATATACATAAATTTTACCAGGAGATATCTCTGGGTGCTGGGAATTTAAATTAAGTTTTAGTTTCTTCTCTTTGTCTCTATTTAAATTTTTTTCTCAAATATAATTATTTCTGTATTAAGAGAAAAAATATACAAATGAGATGCACATAGTGTACTAAATAGTTATCTTGAACATTAGTAACAAATAGGGTAATCTGATATAGTTTAGTTGAAAATATGAGCATTGGCAATGTATGCACAGAGGGCAAAATTGTTAAAATTATTGTGGATTTTAAATAGTCTTCAAATCCAGATCTCATAAAATAATACAATATTATGAGCTAACAGTATAAAACTTAATATACCTATCAACAATAACATGGAAATTACCTGTTATCACTATATATAGCATTTCCCACATATTGACTTCAGATCTGACATAGTTAAATGGAGCATCAGATAATCATGTCTCATCCATGTGATTAATTCATCCAAATGTTAGGAAATTAAAGCCACAATCTCATCTGAGTCTAAAACAAGCAATTAAGCTTGTCTGCATGTTACTAATGAAATAATGCCCAAATAGAATCTAAATAGCTTTGCAAACATGATGAATAAAGAAAGAGGTCCAATTGTAGATAAATTGTTTTTAAAATGTTTTAGTAAATGAGAGCCTCTTAAAAGCCTGTGCTGTCCAAGATGTCAGCAACTAGCCACATGTGGCTTTAAATATGGAGAGTCCAAATTAAGATGTGCTGTAAGTATGAAATGTAGAGCAGATTTTGAAGACTTCGTATGAGAAGAAGAGAATGTACAGTATTTCATTAAAAATTTCAAAATATTAGTTGTATGTTGTAATTATAATATCTTGGAAATATTGGGTTAAATATATTTAAGATAAATTTTACCTTTTTCTTTATAATTTTTTTAATATAGCTACTTAAAAATTTTAAATTACATATGTGACTCAGGTTTCCTTTAAACAGTACTGATCTAGTACTCAATCTGACTTACCAGCTTCCTGGCACATATAAATGTTAGAAGTGTCTTGGAGTGAGGAGAAAGCTTTCTATTCAGACGAGCAGAAGAAACTTGATCCTGCTAATCTAGCCTCAAACTGCAGATCTTCCTACCTCAGCCTCCTGGGTGCTGGAATTTCAGGAGTGTGCCACTACTCCTAGCAAAATAGAGCTTTTGAAGTGGAGTAAATTGAGGATTAAAATCATGTGTTCTTATCATGTCAAATAATAGGTACATTAAATTTCAATGGTCTCTTCTTCTACTTTTAAGATTTTTCACAACCTGTGGTTTTGCTTAATAAAATACAAAGCAAATACAACAAAATATTTATAATTTTACCATTTGGGAATAACTATAGCTATTGGGTTTAGCTCAGTTGATAGAGTGCTGCTCTGTACTCTCTGAGGCCCTGAGTTTGATCCCCAGCACCACAAAAATGGGGGAAGAATCTGGATGCCCATTCCAAAACAATCAACAGAAAAGCACTGACATAGAGCCAGGCATGGCACAGTGTTAGGGAGTGTTTCATTCTGTTGTACATTCAGTCGCTATGAGTCGAAACTGACAGCACCTAACAACAATCAGTTCTTAGTCTTTTTCAGTGGTCATATACATGTAGATGCAATACTTAAGAAAGAAAGAAAAAAAAGAACTCATGTTACATAAACTATTTTTGGACTGCTTTTTACTTAAATAGCAACATATTATGAATATATCATTAAGAATTTAGATTAGAAATATAAGTATGCTATTATATTGTGTGCATATATTACCCTTTTTTTTTTCCGGTACTGGGGGTTGAACCCAGGGCCTCGCGCCTGCATGCTTTGCAAGTGCTAGACCACTGAGCTGCGCCCCCAGCCCATTTTTTCTCTTTTTCACTTTTTGAGACAGTGTCTCACTAAGTTATGCAGACTGCCTCTGGTCTCGAACTTGTGATCCTCCTGCCTCTGCCTCCAGAGCCGCTGGGATTACAGGCGTGCGCCACCACGCCAGGCCATATATTACCCTTGATGAAGCTGATTCCCTATTTGTTGGCTATTTAGATGGTTTTGAACCATCCTTGCTACCACTAAGGAAAGAAAGCTTAATGTTGACTATCCTTGAAGCCAAATATTTATGTCACTCTTACAATTATTCCTTAAAGATCATTTATAAAGAGAGATTGTTCTCACTTGCCTGCAACTGTAGCACTGTGGCATCCGATCCTGTTAGATCTCAGAAGCTAAGTAGGGTTGGGCCTGGTTAGTACTTGGATGGGAGACCGCCTGGGAACACCAGGTACTGTAAGCTTGGGAGAGGGACCCAGCAGCCCACTCCTAAAAAACAATCAGCCATTGAAAACCCTATGAATAGCAGAGAAGCACTGACAATAGTATTTCGTCTGTTGTAGGTAGAGTGGCTATGAGTTAGACACCGACTTAACAGCACTTAACAACAACAATTAACCTAACTGTTTTCACTTATAAAGATTTTCGATGACATAGTATGATATTGCCTTCCAAAAAATCTATATGCCAATTGGTGTATAACATGCTCGTTTTCCATTGCTTTGATGAGTAGAGAAGTTCTTAAGTTTCAGTCTTTTGTATTTAGAATTACCACTCAGAGGTTCAGACTGCTACCTTGACATCTCTTCATCTCCCACCATCTATAACATATACTCTACATCCCTACATCCGCACCTGTTAGGTGGTACATGCATCACCTGTGCTTATTACTGTACCTGTGTACTAAATCTCAACCCTCCTCACAACTCCAGGACATCACTCAGCCGTTCCTCTCTCTCCCACATCACTAAACTTTATCCCTTACAAGATTATTCTCATCACCATCAAACATGCTGCTGTTTCTCCCATTTTAAACAAAATAAAAACAATGCACAAACACACATGTGTGTGCATGCTTGAAAAAAGCAAAAAACAAAAACATCTGGCCCTGCTTCTCCGCTCTCCTTTGCAGGAAAACTTCTCTAAAGAGTTGTCTACACACATTGTCTTCAATTCTTCTCCTCCCATTCACTCAAAACCAGTCAGAAATTTGCTTTCACTACTTCAATGAAACACAACCTCTACTGAGAGCCAGTAGTCAATTATCCATCTCTCCTATTTAAGTTATGTGCAGTATTTATTCCCTGGGTCACCCCCTCCTCTGCTAACACTGCAGACTTCTGACTCCCTCTTCATTTGCCTTCCAGCACACCACTCTCTTGGTTTTCTTCTGACCCCACAGACATTTTCTCAGTGTCCTTTGTTGCTTCTCCCTTTTCTCCCTGATACCATAATCTTGGCAGATCCACAGGAGCAGTATTTGACCTTCTCTTTTCTCTCTTGACTCACTACTTTGATAATCACATCCAATCACATACCAATGGCTCACAAATATGTAACTCTAGGCCAGATCTCCTTCTTAGCTTTTGGTCTAGAGATATAGCTCAATAGTAGATCACTTGTTAAGCATGTATGAGGTCCTCAGTTCAACCCACAGTCATAAACACATGCACACAAAATAAATAAGTAGATAAATTAATTAATATTCCATCCCTACTCTTATCTCTTTGATCTCATTTTCCATAACTCCTCTTATGCTTGTGAAAATTGGGTGTTGAATAAGGGAGACAGGAGAAGAATTGATGCTTTTGAATTGTGGTGCTGGAGATGTCTATTGTAATATACCCTGCACTGCCAAAAGAACCAACAGATCTGTCCTAGAGGAAGTGCAACCAGAGTGCTCCTTGGAAGCAAGGATTGCTAGACTGCATCTTACATATTTTGGACTTGTAGTCAGGAGGGACCAATCCCTGGAGAAGGACAACATGTTTGGGAGGCTGGCAGATCAAGGAAAAAAGGAAGACTTGCAACTAGATGGATTGACATAGTGTCTGCAACAATGGGCTTAAACATAAAAAAAGATTATGGGCATGGCACAGTGTCAGGGAGTGTTTCTTTCTGCAGTACATAGAGTCAGTAAGAGTTGGAACTGACTCAATAGCACCTAACAACAAACCTGATCTGTCACTTGGTTCTTGCCACCTTGGATGTTTGCCAGGCACACTACCACCTCAACAAACACTAGCTGGAATGCTTTTACCCCATAAACTGCATTACTAGGTCTTACAACTCAACTCATGACTTCAATGTTACTTTCTCAATCAAGTCTGCCCTCAAGCTTTTATTTCAAAATTGTAACTGCCTTCCACAGCCCCAGCACTTTGTCTCTTTTACTCTAATCTACATTTTCATAGCACTTATCTATTATGCTATTTCACAGCATTTACACTATTATGCATAACTCACTTATAAGTTATGTCTCTACTTTTGTTTATTCCTACTTGCTTCATGAGTATAGAGTTTTATCCATTTTATGCCAGTAGATACTTAATAACTATTTGTTGAAAATATGAATAAGCTCCCTCTTCATCTCCTTTGCTTGTTTTTCCCTTTTGGCTGCTCATTATTCAATTAATTTGCCAAGCGTCTTTATACATTAGGGATTTTAATATTTTGTGTCTGAACTGTTACCAATGTTTTCCAGTTTGCTGCTTAATTTTTACCCTTGGTTTTTTCCTTTAAAAATATTAGTTTTAGAACAGAAAATACATTCATATCATTTAAAATTCAAAAGTATAATAAAAAGGAGATACAGTGGAAATTCCCCCTCTCACCTCATCTCCCAGGCATCTGCCTCCCTCCAACCCCTGGCAATGAATGCTATCAATTTTTGTACACCATTTCAGACATACAATAGCATATGTGTATGTTTACTTTTTTCTGTTTTACACAGTATATACTATACATTGTTCTTCTTATTTCTATATCTCACTCTAACCCTTGGATATTGTCCCAGACAGTAAATATAAGTTTTTATTAATATTTTCTTCTGTAGAATATGTTGTATGTATGTAAAATAATCTATAAAACCAGTCCTTATTAAAGTTTGGTTCAACAATTCGCTACTGCTATGAATAACTTTAAAGATATATCAGTGTATACATATTTAAGTATATTTGTATGATATATTCTAGAGATATAGAAACTATTGGGATGAAGAGTATATACTTTGTGATTTGATAAATTTCAGCTAGCTGCTCTACAGAAATAATTTAATAAGAATTAAATAAATTTTGCACATGAAGAATAGCTAGGGATAAGAGGACTGTGACCCTAATGTAAAAACAATGGATTTTTGGTAATGATTGTGTCAAACTAGGGATTTTTCTGTTGTAAACAACTAAAAACCCAAGTCATACTGGCTTAAGACAATAGTATGAACTAATAGACCTTGAAAAGTATGCACACACTCCCACAGATATGCACATATATGCGCTCAATCCATGAGAATTCTCAGAAGACCTAATAACTAGAACCATAGAGAGAAATGGTCATATCGAAGTAAAGGTAGATCCTGATAGATTAGAAGTGCAGTTAATATTATAATTGAAAGTGTAAGTCATTGTGAGAGTTAGAGCAGTGTATTTAAATACTTTACTGCTTACTAGCCATGGAACATAGATGCGAACCACCTTTGTATTTATTTAAAATATCCTTTTTCCTCTTTTTGTCCTCAAGGAATCTATTCCTGAAAACTTACTTGGTTTTACTGATATTTCATTATTCACTGCCATCATGTTCAGATTTTCTTCAATTAATGTTTGAATGTAACTTTTATTTGGTCAGGTGGCTCTTTCTTCCACCAACTAGTGCAAGCCTTCTCAGAAGCAAACCATGTTCTAGACCAATCTGTCTACTGAACTACCTACCAAGAAGTTTTGCAGAGATTACCATATATTAAGTTTTACTCAATAAATATTCATGAAGTAAAAACACCTCATGAATTATATAAAATGTATTTTGGCTAATTATATGTGGCAAGCAGACTATTACAGTAGAATGTATAAGCCTAATATTGCTCTGCCTACAGCCGTACCACTGTGGCATCCGATCCCATCAGATCTCAGAAGCTAAACAGGGTAGGGCCTGGTTAGTCCTTGGATGGGAAATCGCCTGGGAACCCCAGGTGCTGTAGGCTTGGGAGAAGGACCCAGCAACCCACTCCCCCCAAAAAACAGCCATTGAAAACCCTATGAATAACAGAGCAGCAGTAACAATACAGTTTTGTCTTTTGTACATAGGGTCGCTATGAGTCCATACCAACCTGATGGAACCTAATAACAACAGCAACAATACTCCTCCAAAGTAGATTCCTATTGTCACTATACTATGCCTTGCCTGTTTACTTCATTGTTTTTACCTTCAATCAACCCAATCACTTAGATGTATTTAGAATGTTCTAGGTGCTTAGAATACAAATATAGCTCATAAATTACTTTATCCTCTACGTGTTTATGGTGCAGTCATTTAATTATCCTTTTTAGAAGTCCTTCCTGCCTACTTACTTTTGCCTATTCTAACCCTACACATTCTGCAAGGTCCATGGTGAACTTTATGTCCTCCATCAAACTTTCCTAAACTTTTATCCTCAAAGTTTCTTCCCTCTTTGGAATTCTCAGCATGTGATGGATATTCATCTAATTCTGTTCATAATCTTCAGTAATTTCAGTATACTTGTGAATCTGAAATTTTTTTGAGTGGTGCAAGTTTGAATGAAATAAAGAGTGAAAATTGAGTTCAGATTTTTCAAAAGGAAGGAAAGTGAGCTGGGATGGATAGGTCTTACTAGAAGGAAGCCACTTTAGGCCACTAAGGCAAACCCCTCCATATTTAGGAACTGCTAAACTAGAGACACCTGCAGCCATAGCACTGTGGCTTGTGATCCCATCAGATCTCAGAAGCTAAGCAGGGTCAGGTCTGGTTAGAATTTGTATAGAAGACTGCTTGGGAACACCAGGTGCTGTAGGCTTGGGAGAAGGACCTGGTAACCCACTCCTAAAAATCAATCCACCATTGAAAACTCTATGAATAGCAGAGAAGCACTGCCAATAGCGATTCACCTATGGTAGGTAGGGTCACTATGAGTTGGATACCAACTCGAGGGCACCTAGCAACAACAACAAACTAAAAACACCACACATTCAACCAGCTTTCTCAGGGGGACGAGGTGCCATCTGGGAGGAAAAGTCAGGGACCAAACTTGCTTTAAAAAGGCAAAATCAGATTTATCCCCTTCGTAGCCACAGCAAATCAGCCTGATTGTAATGCCTCTGCTCTAACCAAACTAAAGCTTCTTCCTCTTGCCTGATAAGTTCTAAAATCCCTACAACAATGTTAGGATGGGAAGCAAGGAAAAAATATTCATCTTACAATTAGAGACATAAACTAAGTGCACGGTTGAGCTAATGCTTCACTGTGACTGAGTTCCATTTAAAGGGAAATTAATTGATCACTCAATGAATGTACATGATATATTATCCATTTATGCTTCAGTTTTACTGCAAGGTGGGAAGAAAGCAAGCAAGGGAAAGAGGAGGGGAAAGAGAGGCTCTTAGGAGACAAAAAATGTCTGATGGAGAAGAGCACAGGAACATGTACACCAACATGTAAGAAGGAAGCCAAGGTCAGCAAAGGCCCAACATGACCTAGGATTGAATCTGTCACCAACAAGTATGCTGAGATAACTCACAAATCTAACCAAAGAATTTGGATCAGAAAGCTACCAAAGCATAGATTTCTATGTGGTAGGATTTGAGGTTTTGCTTGTTACTTCTTTCTTTCTTTCTTTCTTTCTTTCTTTCTTTCTTTCTTTCTTTTTTTTCCTCCAGTACTGGGGTTTGAACCCAGTGCCTTGCACTTGCATGCTTTGCACGTGCTGGACCACTGAGCTGCACATCCAACCCATTCTTTTTTTTTCTTTTTGAGACAGGGTCTTGCTAAATTATGCAGACTGCCTCTGGTCTCGAACTTGCAATCCTCCTGCCTCTGCCTCCTGAGTCACTGGGATTACAGGAGTGCAGCACCGCGCCTGGCGCTTGTTACTTATTTCTTAACACCAATAGTTTCATATAGAGGAGCTGTATTCACAGCAATTAATATGAAATATAAATATTTGTTATATTTTTTAATATTCCATTTAAAGTTAAGAACCTCTTATTTTTATTTTTATATAAATATGTCCCTTTAGTAGATTTCCTTTCTTTTTAAGTATGAATTCTCTGGAGAAAATTTTGAGGTCAATACTGTTTCTTTAGGGCTGGGATTTAGCTCAGTTGGTAGAGCACTGTGCTGCAGTCTCTGAGGTCCCGAGTTCAATTCCCAGCACTGCAAAAATGGGAGAAGGACCTGGCAATCCACTCCCAAGGCAATCCTGAAACAGTCAGCCATTGAAAACCCTATGAGGGTCGCTATGAGTTGGATACCGACTCGACGGCACCTAACAACAACAACAACTGTATCTTTGAACCAAAAGCAGTTTTCCTACAAAATGTCCCCTACATACTTCATATACAGACAGGACCTGATGCAGATCAATTATCTGAGTCAGGGTGGCATATCTGCTTTTGTCTTTTATGTGAATTATAACATAGCAGACACCAGAGATGATGACCACTGCCAAAACTAAATTTTAGGCCATTGAATGTGATATTTGCTCTTCAGAAGAGGATTGTTATTCTCAGGCTACAACCAAAAGTATACTTTCTAAAAAGTAAAATAAAATAAAATAAACTGTATGCAAGAAAGTTTTTTAAATGTTTGAAAAGATAATCTGTGTTTACTATAGGACAAAATCAGAGTTGATTATAAGTAATATAATTCCATGGGTATATTTTCCATTATAATCAATTATTAGTGCTGATTTGTAAGTTTCCACTGTAGAAGAGCTTTATATGTTGAAATGAAAATTTAGTTGCTGAAAATTAATATGTAAAAACTATTTTTATGCTGTATAATAAATAAGCCCAATAAGAGGTCCATTTTCATCATTTTTTACCTTATAAAAATCTTACAAGCCATTATATCAAGGAAATTATTTTGGAAAAAAAAAACCCTTTCCATTCAACAAAGTCAATCTAAATATTTATTGATTGTATTCCAATGACACAGTAACTATGAAACACTAAATCTGAAGTACAATGACCCTGTACAAAAATTAAAATTTCATGTCAAATATGTATAACAGTGGTTCCCAATCTTTTTGGCACCAGGGAAAAATTTTGTGGAATATAATTTCCCCCACAGACCACAGTTAGGAGTCATGGATGCTGGCTTGTTGGGAGGCAGAGCTTGAGGGTAATGTTTGCAAATATGGAGTGGCTATAAATAAATACAGATATAGATATAGAGGGTACTGGTCTGCTGCCTGGTGGTTAGAGACCCATGATCTACAACATTAAATTAATTAAATTAATTTTGTTTTATCACCTGTATATGTCTTTTAACTGCAGATCAAAATCTTGAAGCTTCTTTTGATATTTCTCTGTAAACTTAAAGAATTCATTAAGGATTGAAGACTTTAAAACAGGATATGGGCATTCCAAAGTCTCTAATTCCATGGGTAGTTCGCTAAGCAGGTTAGTTTTTTCTTCTGAATGATAATGTAGTATCTGAAAAAAAAAAGTGTGATGATTTTATTAAATACAAGTGACACATTGGTAAACAAATTAGTAGCTGTTTCACACTTACTTTCATACTCCAGTCTGAAAGATCATTTTCTATGTTTTCTTGCTCCAGCCTGAGTCTTTCAAAGACAACTTTCAATTGTTTCTTCACAGAGTCAACCTAAAAGACATGACATGTGGAACAAGTATTAGGCAAATGATTGCAATTCATCTAATATTTATATTTAAAGACACAAGGAGTATTCTTAAAAGCCAACAAGTGATGAAAATTAGATAGAAAATTCTTTTGTGGTCCTGTGAAAGAAAGATGCTGGCATGGAGTACTCATCAGACAAATGAGTTCCAATGAAGATTCCAGACACATACTGAAAAAGGGGTTCCACCGTGGTCATAGCCATCCTGCATCCACATTTGGATTTGTGTGTGGTAAGGTAGAAAACTTGCCAGATTGTCTCTATTTCAATCACCCCTGCCTTCTCTTGCATCCTTGTCTCTAGCCCGCAGCTAGGCATAGATTTAAAATTTATTATTGTTATTTATCCAAGTAAGACAATATTACAGAATAGCTGAAAAGTAGGGAAATCAGCTAAAACCCTACACCTCACACAACTATACTGATGGAACTTACGCTCTATTGAGAGGAGGCAGCCAACAAACTGATAAACAAAAATACATAATTTGAAAGCAGCAGGAGAAAGTAAGTGATATAAAACCAGGGTAATATGATAGGGAGAGGTGGTGGCTTCTCAGGCCAGGCTTTTCACAGGAAAGGACATGTAAGTCAAGAACTAAATGACGTGTAAAGTTCTATCAGGGGACAGGAAACAGCTGGCATAAAGGCCTTGAGAAAGGAAAGAGCTTGGTACGTAAGAGGCACAGAAGGAAGGTCAGCCTCCATGGGACCAATCTCTTGTGAAAGGGACAATGTCAGGTAGGACATGTGATTGAAGAGGCCAGAGAGGGGGCGGGGAGTCGAATGGGGGACTGAAGGGCCAGCAAAAGGCCCTGGGGAATTCTAGCAACAGGTTGACCTGAACCCCGTCCTAGGGTAGGATCTCAGAATGCATTGAGAGGAGGGGCAAGAATGAACGCAGGGAGAGGAATTAGCATGAGGTTGGTTGACCAGGTGCCTTGGTGCACACCTGTAATCCCAGTTACTGGGAAGGCTGAGGTAGAAGGATCATGAGTTTGAGATCAGAGACAGCTTGTACTTCTTAGCAAGACCCCACCTAAAATTTAAAAAGAAAGGCTGAGGGAGGAGGGCTAGGGGTACAGTTCAATGGTAGAGCACTTGCTTAGCACTTGCTTAGACCCTGGGTTCAATCCCACAGTACTGGGGGAAAAAAAAGTGATAGGACAGATTCAGACAAAGGTTTAAGAAATTGAGTAACCTTCTATTTAAATACACAAAACACAAATGTTTGTTTCTTGTATCAAATGGTCCTTGAATATTACATTATTAAAGCAAAGGTAACATACTGACCTCTTCCAGAACTGTCACCGAATTAAACTCTATAGAGGGGTATGAATGCTGTAAAGTGTGGTGCTGTCTATACTTTAGATTTGTTCTCAGCTGCTGAATAGGATTTATCACATTTTTGAGATACTTGCACCACTGTGCTGATAACTCTTGTTCTATAGTGAAAAAAAATTGAATCATATTATTCAAAAGGAAACATTATTATTTTAAGTTTCTTAAAGAACATATCGTTAGAGTACAGACTTTTTAAATTTCTTTAGAAAAAACCCCAAATTTTTAATATTAAAAGACTATGAAGTGAGTGGCCCATTTTCATTCCTTCAAACAAAATTCCCCCTTAAACATAGGATCAAAAAAAATCTCACCAAAATTCATAAGGTCACAAAGACATTCATTTCCAATGTTCTCTTCATTGAGAAAATATTTTATTTCAGATTCCAATTTACATCTGAAATTGACATGATCTCAATCAATTTTTTACAACCACAAACAGACATACAGGTTTAAAAAGCAAGTGGAATAGAAATATTCAATCTAACGTGTTTTCACTTGTCTTTATTCAGACCATGTACTAAATTCCTATCACAGGCAGAAGTAGCAGCATGAACAAAGGCAGCACACAGGAGGTCCTGGCACCCCTTCAAGGGGAAAGTGCCCAGGGCACTGGAAAGCCATTGAGGGATATGAAGCTGACCGCAACCTGCTCAGAATTGCGTTTCAGAAAGATTCCCAAGAGAGCAAGTTAGAGGATTGTCCTGAAGGTGGGATGAGGAACAGAAATAGAAAATGAAGAGAGAAAAATTTAGGCAAACCTAGACCAAGAAAGCAGCTATTCTAAAACTTCAGAAGTAGTAAGATTCTGAATCAAGGAAATAGGATTAAAAATATATTTTATTTTTATAACACTAATAAGAGTAAATAAATCTCTATAAAGTGGGCACATTGGCACATAGTTTGAATCCCAGCAACTCAGGAGGCAGAGGCAGGAGAATCACAAGTTCGAGGACAGAGGCAGCCTGCACAAGTTACTGAGATCGTGTCTAGAAATAAAAAATAAAAAATAGACTGGGGTTGCAGCTCAGTGGTAGAGTACTTGTAAAATATGTATGAGGACCTGGTTTCAACCCCCAAGTACCATTAAAATAAATGAATAAATAAATAAATAAAACTTTTTATAATTTTTACTATGTTTTAGAAATAATAATTATTAGAGTAAAGCTATAACCAGTTCTAAGTGGGCATCTAAAAATATTATATTCTATCTTTTGCTTGTGGCAGTCAATTAAATCATAAGCAAGAGTTGATTTATGATTATTAAAGTATAATATCAAAATGATATAAGAGCATAGCAACAATTATAATACCTTAATACAATGATTATTTTCATTTTTTATAAATAAGTTTCTAGCCCTTTACTGTGTGTATTTTACACAACTGTAATAATAGCATATTTAACATTCGGGTGGTTTTTTGTTTTTTGTTTTGTTTAACAATGATTTTTTTTTAAATATTTCTAAATAGTTATATAATTATCATCTTAATGACTGCACACCATTCCATATGCCATCATCCTCTATGCTGGTTCATTAACACCAGGCAGAGTTTTTACTTTTGTTTATATGTGTAAAGGAGGGGTACTGTGGTAAATGATACTTCAATATTTTCCCAGAAGGTAATTTTTTAAGTATATTTTCATTTTTAATCAACACATAATAATGGTACATAGTTATGAGGTACAATATAGCATTTCAATACAAGTATACCATGTGTAATGATCAAACTAGGGCAATCAGCATATTCATCACCTCAGACATAATTTTGTTGTGCTGGGAACATCCAAAATCCTTTCTATTGGCTATTTTTAAGAATACAATTAATTGTTGTCAACTATGGCTATCTTTTTTGTTTGCTTGTTTTGAGACAGGGTCTTGCTCTGTGGCCCAGGCTTACTTCAAATTCATGATGCTTCTGTCTCAACTTCCCAAGTGCTAGGATGACAGGTGCCAGCAGATAGTTTTTGCCAGAAATATTTTTAAGATCACATTTGCAACTGTACATGGAGGATGGGTGCATCATGGAGTCACCTCTGGATTTATTTCAGGATAGAATTGTTTAACCAAAAATGTTGTTGTTGTTGTTGTTAGGTGCCATTGAGTCAGTATCTGACTCATATCGACCCTATGTACAACAGGCAAAACACTTTGTCAGTGATTCTCTGCTGTTCATAGGGTTTTCAATGGTGGATGATTTTGGGGAGTGGGTTGCCAGGTCCTTCTCCTAAGCCTACAGTATCTGATGTTCCCAGGTGGTCTCCCATCCAAGTACTAATCAGGCCCACCCATGCTTAGCTTCTGAGATCTGATAGGATCAGGCACCACAGTGCTACAGCTGCAAGCAACCAAAAATGTAGCATTTAAAAACCAGCCAGCTTAACTACTCTATATTTCAGCACCCAGAGAGTTATCAGAGAGCATGCACAATGCCAGAATTAGTTCCATGACCTGAGATCTAATTGGTCTAGCCTTGGTAGACAAAAAAAAAAAAAAAAGGAAAAATAATTTTTTGGAATCTGCAGCAAGAAAACTAGACAAAATTTCCAAATGTAAAACTATATTTACTATTTTAATTTATAAATTTTTATTTAAAATTTAGTAAGTAGACTTACTCAAAATGAATTCCTCGAATACTGTCATATATTTTCCCAGGGACACTTATCCTCTTGTTGCAATCTAGTACCACAAAGCACCCTGTATTTTTCTGTGATCATTTGTCTAGATGATATATTAATGTATGTACTACAGCCAGCTGCAGATAGATCAGCATGGAAAAGAGTATTTTTGAGCCCTCAGGAGTCTAGTTACAGATCTATACTATGATGTCTAATTTTGTTAGGTAATTTAGTATGTGCCAGGTAATATGTCAGCTACTTTACATATTTTATCTTATTTAATCCCTGCAATGACCCTACCAGGTGGGTATCATTTCTATCCCAATATTACAGAGGAGTCTCCTGAGTCTTAGAGGATTGAAGTTGCTTATAGAAGGTAAATAAGTTACTTAGTGGGGAGCTGGGCTTGAAACATTTGTACTTATTTCCTATGCTCCATGACCTTCAGTAGAGAGCCTTTTTCTTTTTTTCCACAGAATTCCATTTGTATCACCTGAGATCTAACTGATCCAGCCTTGCTAGACAGAAAAAATATAAGCAAAATAATTCTTTGGAATCTATAGAAAGAAAACTATATGAAATTTCCAAACGTAAAATTATATTACATTTGAGCTGGCATCAGTGAATACCACAATTAAAGAAAATTTCCTCATGGCTTTCCTTTTTATATTTCAAGTTATGCAAATTTTCAAAAAAAAGTTTCCATGGGCTCAAATATTTTCTCAACACAAAAGGTGTCTTTTTGAGGGGTAAAGTATGTGTGATTTAGTTGTTTTTATAAAAGTAAGGTGACAAAGTCTATATAATTTTGATATTCTGTTTTGAGTTATACCATAATATAAAACTCTTTCCAGTCATGATCCTTTTGTCTTACATATTGGAATCACTTTCCAGAATTCGAAGGCACCTAACCACAACATTAACATGAAAAGTACCTAAGTCAAAAGTAAAGTTAATAGTATATGGAAGCTTGACTTAAAATAAGAACACAGAAATTGTCTTATTTTGATGTAAAATAGGTGCTTAATAATATACATTTTAAAAAGCATACTTTGTAAATACCACCATTGCTAAAGCAAGCACATACATCTTAAATGGGGGAGAAACACATGTCTTCTCTTTTGCCTTGACTTTTGAAAAGAACCTTACTTTTTAAAGGTTATAATTAAGTGACAGCTAGAAATAATAACAATGTCACAAATCAAAATTGAATAAGTCATGATGTAACTACATCAAGGAAACCATCAAACAGCATGAGCTCCTTAGTTCATTCATTCATTTGTGTATTGAAAACATTCACATATCTCCTTCTGTGTATCCAACCATGTAAAGATGATGTGATGTTCGCCTTGAAGGAGGTTACCACTTCATAGGAAGACAAATATGTAACCAAAAAATTATAGTGCAATGTGCTAAGTATGACATATGTAGATGCAAGCATGAGAAGGGAAAAGCAGATGCACAAGGGATTGGCAGAGAGACCATTATCTTTTTTTTTATGGGAAGCAAAAGCCATATTAATACATTCTCTGGTTTCCGGATAAAGCTGAGGAGATAAGGAGATTTTACATTGACTCAAATTCAAACTGTTACTTTAAATTTTGATCATAACTGTTTAATTAACATGGCCCATTAGAGAACATCTAACTAGATAATTACAACTCCTAGCAATTCCTGCGCATTCTTACAGAGATTTTCCCCAGTTCTTACCTGACTTCATTTAGCCTCTGATGTTCCTGCCACCACACTTGTTTGTGTTGTTTTATTAGCATTTGTTCTTTGGATAACTTTGATGTCTCTACCACTTTTCTGATCTACGTTTAGAGGAAGAACAAAAAGAGTTTTTAAAGATGTATTTTCTACACTAGAAATGCTTAATCTGTATTTTCTAAATTAAATATTTTTTGATCCTTATTAATGAATCTTCTAGTACTCATTGCACCTAAAATAATATATTAAGAAGCAGGAAGAGGAAAGAAAAAATGGCTTGATATATTGACCAATTTAAGAACTATTTTTTTAAAGAACTGTTTTTAAAGAATGGAAAGAAAGGCAAAGTCATGCCATTTTCCATCTATGCAATAAATAATACTCTAATTCACAAAATCTGAGAAAAGCTTTCAAAAGTTTTCCACACATTTTCCCCATTCTGGCTACATTTTCCCTATTATGTATTGTGGGAATCAATATCCCCATTTTACAGATTAAAACAACAAAGCTAAGAGAAGTTCAAAGACTAGTTCAAGACCATAAAGCTTGTAAGCATCTGAGTGACAGAGAACTTTGGTGTTTGGATTGGCTTTTACCTGATCCCTCAGTATGAGATGGAAAAGATCCACTAGGTAAGTTGTTAGGCGGCCTGGCTTTAGCCCCAGCCCCAGCACTTACTAGAAATATGACCTGGAACACACAATTTAAATCTTTCAACTTCATGACTTTATCAATAATTTCTTAATTTATGCAAATATTTGTTTGAAGATGATGAAGAAATAGGTAAAAATCATATAGCATGGAAACCTAAATTTTCAACTAAATTTAATTTTCCCCATGTTCTATGACTTTTAAAAATTTAACACATAATTTGTGCTTCGGAATTTCTGTTTCTAAATTGCATCAGGCCAGGGTCTGCTGCCTTCCGTCAATTCCTGCTATCTCCCTGGTCTGCTCCAAATTGCAAAGCAGCCAGTGTTTTTCAGGTGCCCCTATTAGTTGGCTTCAGACAAAGGAAGAGAGTGACTATAGGAGATTGAAGGGAGGTAGAGAAACAAGAAGCCAAAGCATCACCTCCACCTTCTCTACTCTTAGAGGGTCTCGGGAGCATCCATACCTTCTCCATCATTCCAACTTTTCTCTGGACAGTTTCACTGGGTTCAAATATCTCTGATAACCTCCATGGGGTATAGTATAGCCTCAATGGAGTAGAGTATAGCCATGCTTCTTCTTTATGACCCAGTGACCTGGGGAAGTAAGTGATTTCCAGAGGCTACTAATCTCTATATTGCCTCGCAGTCTTCTGCCTTTCAGCTCTGTCATCTACCTGCATTACCATTTTCCAACAGGAAAGATCACTCTACTCCAAATTTCAAGTTGTGTCTACTTCCTGGTTCAACTCTGACTTATATTCATGTGTGCTCTGACCTTATATATTCCATGTTAACACATTTAAACATGTACAAGAGTATAAATCAGAAACTTGATGAAATGTGCAGATCTCACAATTTCTCTGCACCTAGAATATTAAGTGCTGTGATAGCTTTAAAAGATCAATAACGAAGATACAAAAACCTCAGAAGACAAGTTCCAAAAAGGAATCTTCATAATGCATGCTATTTCTAGCTGTTATTCACTGATTACTTTAACCTTGAGTTTATCTTTCTGCTAGTCTGGTTTCTGATTCAGAATTAGGGATATAAGAAAACACATTAACCCAAAGACTACTTAAAGTGATATAAAGTCAAATCTTTTCCACAAGACTTCTTAACAGTGCTACAACTATGAAATCTAAGAAAAAAATAAGTAGAGGATGCTGCAGAAAAACATCCAGCAGTCTCTAATTTACCTACTGAAAAAATTAAAGAATATAGTATTTCTAATGCCTGACATGCTAGCACTTGCTTTTTAAGAATGCTTAGAACTATTTACCATCTGCAGTCTCTAAAGTTTGTTGCAACAGACACAACTTTTAAAATTAGATTTCTTTGACGTATTTGGTCCATGTTGTACAAAAAAAATTAAAACACATTGGGGGAAGATGTGGACACATTTTTATAGCTTAAGAAGAAAAAAAAAATCAATGCTATTGCCTTTGGGCCCAGAGAAAGGCCAATTAAATAGACTATAAAAGTCAAAATAAAGCTCCTATTTTTCAATGGACACTTCCAATATTTTGTATGACATCCTGATATTTTTGTAAATTCACTCATTGATTCTACTTCTATCCTCAGGTCAAAAAATGAAGAAAAATAAAGTCCTTAAAAGAACAAAAAGATTTAAAATTGTGTCTTTATTGACAGAGGTTTCTAGGTGATTCCAATTCATTTTACAGGGTAATAAGCCATACAAAATCAATATTTAAGGTAAATGATGACTTATGCAGAATGCTGATGATTTTAAAATCTTTTTGAAAAAAGGAAAAAATTAATGAATTCATATAAGAATCAAACCAGAAGTCTCCTGGGTGAGATTTATTATGCTTGTCTAAGATAATGAAACTCTAAGTGGGCATCTTGGAATACTCCAATAATCCTTTAGGTCAAAGGACCTACCTTCAGAAATAAACATCAGTCACTAGTGCACACTTGAACTGTTGGTTACATATGTGTATACATTTGTCAAAATTCACTAAGATGTAGACTTAATGTCTGCATTTTACTATATGTGAGTTATACCTCAATAAAGAACTATCAACAGAAATACAAAGAAAAACTACAATAAGATGCAATTTCTCATCTATCAGATTTGCAAAAACTCATATATTTAACAAAATATTCGATGAGGCTATGGTGAAGCATGCTCTCTTATATTTTCTAATGGGAATACAAAAGGATACAATCTCCATAGAAAAGAATTTGGATATGTACAACACGATTTACATGGATTAATTGTGACTTAGCAATCAGTTATAGAAATATATCTGAAAACTATACTGGCAAAATTGTGGAAACATGTATGTACAAAATTATTCATTGCAGCACCACTTGCAATATAAAAAGATTGTTGTTGTTGTTGTTGTTGTTAGGTGCCGTCAAGTTGGTATCCGACTCACAGCGACCCTCTGTACAACAGGGGAAAGAAACACTATTATCAGTGCTTCTTTGCTGTTCATAGGGTTTTCAATGGCAGATTGATTTTTTGGGTGGGTTGCCAGGTCCTTCTCCCAAGCCTACAGCATCTGGTGTTCCCAGGCGGTCTCCCATCCAGGTACTAACCAGGCCCGACCCTGCTTAGCTTCTGAGATCTGACAGGATTGGATGCCACAGGGCTACAGCTGCAGGATAAAAAGATTGGAGAACAAAAATTTCATTGATAAATGTTCTTGCCTAAGTAAATTGAGCCAGAATCTGATCAGCTATTTAGATATAACTACCAATATAATGGAAATATAAGAGAGAAGAACGTGTTGAATGACACCACCAGGATGTGCTGTTAGCACAACTCAGACTGTAAGGAACTGGAAAGGACAAATAACACAATTTCTTCATAAAATAAACTATAAAGATACAAGAGGTTAGGGGAGGAAATCTAAAAACAAAAACTAATTGCAATGTATAGATCTAACTCAGATACTGATTTGAATAAGCTTTAAGAAAAAAATTCTGAGACAGATATTTAACACTATGTATTAGAAATTATTGAGAAATTAACATTTTTAGACATGGTAATGGTATTGTAAGGCTTCTAGTTCCAATATTTTAGAATTACATGCTGAAATATTTATGGGTACAATATTGTGTTGTCAAGGATTTGCTTCAGAAAAAATTGGTATGAAAGCCGGGCGCAGTGGTGCACACCTGTAATCCTAGCATCTTGGGAGGCGGAGGCAAGAGGATCGCAAATTTGAGACCAGAGGCAGTCTGTGTAACTTAGTGAGACCCTGTTTCAATAAGCAAAAAAATGGGCTGGGGGTGCAGCTCAGTGCTCCAGCACTTGCAGAGCATGCAAGCACGAGGCCCTGGGTCCAACCCCTGGTACCACAGAAAAAAAAGTTGGTATGAAAGAAGTTTGTGGGAGAGATTAGATAAGAAATAATAGTCAAAAGTTGATTATTATAGAAGCTTGATAATGTTTCATAGAGATTCATTATATCATTCAAACTAATGTTTTATAAGTTTCTAATTTCCACAGCACAGGATTTTTTTTAAAAAAAGAATAGATTGATAGCTGAGCTGGACAAAGAAGAAATACCCTTCCTTGCTAAGCAAAGAAATTCAGATGTTCAGAGTGGTATGGCCATAGACTAAGTAAAGAAATTCAAATAAAAATAATTATAAAGATCCCTTTTATACTTAATAAATTGAGAATGAACAGTTACACTCAGCATACCAAAAGTTGACCTGTTTCCAACCCATATCTACTATATACCTTCAGATTCATCCTCAGCCTTTGACTCAGTTTCCACTTCAGTGTCTCATCTGACATCCAGAAATTGATCATGACAAATAATCAGTGATTATATAGATGAATATCACACCTACTCAGTACAACAGTATCAGTAATACAAATTAGACAAGCAGATAATTATTCTAGATATGACTTGAAGCAGTATTTTCCTTATGTGCTTTAAAATGTTAACATTCTATCATTCAGTTTAAATATATTTAATATTACCAGAATAAAGTACTGTAATAATTAACAATGATTATTAAAACTGTTAATGTCATGTATTAAAAAGGAGCCCATTTAAATAGTAACATAAGCAGAGAAAGAGACCAGTAATTAATACAAATATTAAGAAAGAATGTGTTAACAATATAACATTAGGAAGAAAATTATTTTTTGAGCCCACACATATTTTATAGAAATTTAAATAATAATGTAAGAAAGAATATCAGAGATGATATTATAACTATAACTCTAGTTAGTATAGACTATTTGGCATATTGACATTTATATTGTTAAAAATAAACTTTAAGAGTTTTCTCAAATTTCCAGTTATTTAATTCCATTTAAGCCATGAGTTTTTGAAGAAAAAGTCATATTTAGGAATTATTCACAACTTACAAAAATAAAAGCAAGATGTCAACTTGCCACTTGTAAATTAAATGAGAAGAAAAAACTCCAAAATCATGTATAACACTCCCAATATATCTTCCTTAATCCAGATATAATAAAAAAATGAAAATTGTATGAAGAAAAAAAGAATGTGTTAAAAAATTATGCAGTACCGAAGACACATTTTGTTCTAAGCAAAATGCAAGACAACAGACGATACAAAAATGCTTTAAAAAGACAAAACTTTCGATGTAAGCGAAAGTTTATCAAAATGATTACCATAGATACTGAACTATTTTCAAGAGTTGAAGAGATTTGACTAGCTATGAATCCCAGGTACAAAGTTATTTCTAGAAAAGGCATAACTAAAAAGCTTCTTTCTGAATTACATTCTATTATAAACAAAAAGGTTAATGATGCTATTTAAAATGCCAATTGAAAGGAGCATCGGTTTAACCTCACAAATGTATAATACAGTGACCAGAGATGCAATCAAGCAGCTAACAGTGCTAAGAAATTATTTTTCTTGTAATGTTGAAATTTGAAAACCATAATAATAATTTAAGTCTTAAATATGTTTATTCTTTGATAACAAGTCTATCATTAAAGATAAATTAGCCTTGACCAAACACCAACTTAACACTCAACTATTCCATGTTCAGCTATAATGTCTTTTTTGGTGCATCTTGAATGGATGGATGGATGGATAGATGGATAAATGGATGGATGAATAATGTTGGGACTATATATGTACATATTCCAATATTGACAAAGATATGGGTTGTTGGTAACATCTTCATAAAAACAATGTCTTGGGAAATAAATTTGGTAATAGCTCTCAAAAACACTAAAATTATTCATACTTTTGGCCCACATATTCCAATCATGGGAATTTATCCTGTGGGCATAGAGGATTCTAAAACATGGAAATGTCTTCATGCATGGAGATTTTATAGTAGCAGGATTTCTAATATTACAAAAGTAGATATAACCCAATTCCCCCCAAATCAGGATGTGATAATGCATCCATCTTGTTCTATTCAAAATATAGTATTTGTCACTCCTGTTTTTGCTTAATTCTTTTTTGTTTGTTTGCTCATTTTAGAAACAGGGTCTCACTATGTAGCCACCAGGCTGACTTCAAACTTGTGTTCTTTCTGCCTCAGCCAATTGAGTACTAAGACTGCTTAGCCAACTCTTACTTGGCCTTAAGATCTCAATTCCAATGTTCTTTCCTCAAAAGGCCTTTACTAATCACTCAGTTAGCATCAAGTCCTATTATTATACACCAGACATCATGCTATATTGCAGTTTACATTAATATATACACACAATCTTTCCTTCTTTCCTTGCTTCCTTCCTTCCTTCCTTCCTGGCTTCCTTCCTTCCTTCCTTCTGTCCTTCTTTATTTTCTCTCTCTCTTTCTTTCCTTCCTTCCTACCTTCCTTCCTTCCTTCCACTATCAGAAGTTGAACCCAAGTCCTCATACATGCTAGGCAAGTGCTCTACCACTGAGATGCATCACCAGTCACATTTTTATTTTTTATTTTGAGACAGTGTATTTCTAAGTTGCATAGCCTGCCTCTGGTATCAGACTCATGATGCTCCTGCCTCAGCCTCCTGAATCACTAGGATTATAGGCACGCACTACAGTGCTCAGCTACACTTAATAAAATTTTATTTCCAGGCTTATTTGATAGACATTTGATGCTCCAACTTCTTCCAGGAAATAGTATACTTCATGAGGGTAAGGTAGTATATTATTTTATTTACTATTGTATCTTCAAGGCAAATAGTAGGCACATCATAAATTTTGTTGACTGGAGTAATTAAATATCATACAACAAATAATGTGAAGATAATATGATAAAATGTTAAGAGGAAAAGTAAACATAATTTCATATTTGTATTTATCTGTAAGAAAATGAAACACATATTAAATGTTTATGTATTTATTATGTGCACATTTGTGTATATAATGAGTCAAAATAGAAGTAACAGATATGAAAACAGTTTTACTAGGACAATAGTTATGTGACTTTTCTCTAAAATTTCTTTGAATGTTCTGATAACATAAAGTTATATTAAGGTTATATCTTAACCAAACAAGTAATGCCCTAGTTCTTAAGTAGTTGCATTAGTTTAAGGAAATATAGCTTATAGATATATAGTAATTTCTTCAGACAAAGGTATCAAATGTGCTTTGGAATCAAAATAATTGCTTTTTATAAAAGATATTTAAAACCCATGCAAAAATGTCAAAATACGAAAACTTTAAATATAAAGGAAAACTTGTAAATCAACGTGTTGCTTCACAAAGCCAGTTTTTCAATGCAACCAAGCAATGAAAAATGCAATTTTTAAAGAACTCTATTGTTTGCATGAAAAAATATACTGCATGTGTAATCCTAAAACATACATAATTCTAAACTACTGTGCACAAGTATTTGCACATAACTCCTTTCAAATCTATCCCAAGTTGATTTTTTTTTCTTTTTGTTATTTTTGTTTTTGGTACTGGGGGTTGAACCCAGAGTCTTACGCTTGCCCACTGAGCTGCCCCCAGCCCATTTTTTTACTTTTGAGACAGGGTCTTGCTAAATTACGCAGACTGCCTCTGGTCTCGAACTTGCAATCCTCCTACCTCTGCCCCCTGAGTCGCTGGGATTACAGGTGTGCACCACTGTGCCTGGCCCCAAGTTGATCTTTTCATGGCCTGGGACATATATTTAAGCAAAAAGGGGAATTCTAGAATAGAGAACACCTGAAAGCACATTTATATGGTGTTGGAGAAGGAGCCCTAAATCAGGTAATAAGCCATGGCTGGATGGATTATTACTACTTACTAGAAATTTTTTTTTTCAGATTAAGTATGAAAATGTTGAAAGCTAATGAAATAACTATATTTCCAAAATTAGGATGAATTCAGACCTCATAGATTTGCTATGAACATTAAATGAATAATGTATGTAAACTATATAACAATATGAGAACATTCAGTAAATGTTAGTTGTTCTTCATTATTATTAATAGTTGGGAGATTTTAAAAACTGCTTATACAGTCACTTGCTTTTGTATTTGCAAAGTAAATAGCATGGTACTTCCTAGCAATTCAATTTTCCCAAATTAGAAAAAGACATACACACACATCTTCTAACCTTTAGCTCTATAGAAGCAGAAGCTAATTTTTTCGCTTCAGTTAAGGCATGCAATTGTTGATAGTCTACTGGTTTATACTTGGTGCTTCTCATTCCATTTTTCATACGAAATACCAGATTATCTAATTTTCATAAAAACATAAAAATGACAAAGAAATGTTATTCAACATCAAAATATAGTCAAGAGAAAGATACTGACTTCAGGCTTTATTTTAAAATATTTTTAAAGCAAATATAACATATTACAGTGTTCATATTTTAACATCTATTTCTAGAAACTTAGAATATGGCTACTATATTCCTTTGCATAATAGTACTTCTAGAAGAGCATAGAAGGAACAATTGCATGTAAGTTAGTATAATGTGGATTTAGAAAATTATGATGTCAAGTATGAGCACTGTTAAGCCATTATTTTTATTTAAAATGTACCACATGCCAACTGTGAATATTTAAGTATCACATCTTTACTAATCAAATTATATACGTAATTTTTAAGTCATACATTCATTTCTAACTTAAATAAATCAAAATAATTTAAATTAAATTTGAAAAAAGGCTGAAAATCAAAAGTAAAACTTTAATAGGTTGAAAAAGATTATCTTGTAAAATATTATATCCCCCTGAATACATACAATGTTCTATTTTGGTATAATATTAACTTTTTTGATAAAGTAAATCATAAGTAGAGGATACTCCAAGACCAAGTAGCATAAAGTGCAACAA